>CABHPH010151673.1:2997-24322 GCA_902168325.1 Peromyscus nudipes
CCCCCCCCCCCAAGGTTTTCTGAGTAGGCAACAGCTCCGGTGGAGAAGACAGTGCTCTCCCTAGGGCTAGTTTCCACTCGCTGTGACCCTTACATTCAGGCTGACGAACACCTTTCTAAAGTGTCTGGCAGCCTCCTCTGACGGTCACCGCAGAACGAGGGTAGGAAATCCAGGCTTGCACGGTAGACAGCCGCCTCAGCCACGGTGAGCATCTGAGCAAAGCGTACCTTGGGAAGGAGCTCGCTCCCTCTGCAACTATATCATACCTTTTACAAAAAGTCACTTTGAGGTCACTGTTTTTTTTTGTCCAGTATTTCAATACATTAAATGCAATTACTTCATTGTTGATTTACCTGTCATTGCAGGCATGTGTTTGAACATGATTTATTGAGTGAGTTTTGTGCCAGTTGACTTCCAATGGATTGCACAATATTCAAAGGGGCTCATTTGCTTGGCATTACATTAGAGGCCCGATGATTGCAACACAAAGCAATGTAAATGAATTCTGAGAGGCTCCATCATTCATGTTGTCATGTACTGAATCCTATTATTATTTATTACCATAATTGTACTGTGTTTCCTGGGGCGATAAATTAGGACTGATGGGCCCCGCTGACAGTCAAGGGCTGGACTCGCTCTATATAATTTAATAGGGATACTGTAGGGTCTGTGTGTTTGGAGGAGATTTGGGTAATGGTTACAAAATAAAAGAAAGAAAAGAAATGAATTTTTTTTTCTTTTACAAAAAGTATAAAAACCCTTCCAAGTTTTTCATCCCTTCCTCTTTATTTAATGTCTTGGCTGCATTTAAAGTCCCGAGAAAAGCTAAGCTACAAGGAAGAAAAGTTCTGCCTTCCAGCATGAGAAGCTTAAACGTCACTGCCTTGAGACACAGTTCTACCCACATGGGATTCTGACAGGTGGCATTAACCCTTGCACCACCAGGGCATCCTTGGGCATGAAGACTCTAGACCGGCTGAGCCCCAATGGGTCCACAGGAGGGCAGCCACATTCACCTGGCACCAACCATATTGACCCTGATGGCGCTTTAGGCGTTTTGACTCATCATCTGACAGGGTGGTGTTTCTGTGGAAATCAGAATGTGCTGTTCAAGAGCACCAGGGCCCGGAACAAAACTGAAGAAGATGAAAGCGTGCCGGGCAAGCATCAACAGAGCATGTCACTAAAAACAAACCATAGAAGAAGAGATCTGAGAGAACACGCAGTTCAAGCCCATCATCCCATTGGGGAGAAGACTGAGGATAGAGCCAACAGGGGGGAATAGAGATTCTAGAAATGCCCTGTCACAGCTTGTTAAGGTTTGGATACAAAACGTTCCCCTACCCCCTCCCCCAGGGCTCACTGATGGAAGCTTGATCCCTAGGGACTAGTGGTATTTCAAGATGTTCTAGAAACTTGAGGAAATGAGCCCTAGCTAGAAGAAGTAGGTCATGGGGGAGGTCCTTGGGTCTTTTCCCTGCCGCCTTCCCATCCACAGTGAAGTGAAGAAGCCCCTCTGTCACATGCCCCCGCCACTATGATATTTTGCCCACACACATAGGACCACATAACTTTGAACCCAAAAGACCCCTCTTCCCTTCCCTCTGGTGAGTCGGTCTCATGAGTGTTTTGGTCACAGCTACATAAAAGTAACTCAACTACACACACACACACACACACACCCGCGCGCCTCCAAGTACATGAATACTACAATCTACTGGTCCTCTGGGTAGACCAATGTTCAGAGAGTACTGAAAAATATTACAAGATAAATCCAGGTATTGCCACAGGGAGCATTGAAGAAAAAAGCCCAAACCATCTTAATGGTCACCATGGATCCACCTAGAAAGGTCTATGACTATCAATGAGGTGAGGGAGTAAGCTGAGGTCAAATAGTATTAGTCAGGAATGTCTTAAAATCTCCATGTAAGGCAAGCCTGAGTGATCAATTTTATTCAAGGAAATAATCAATCTGCCTTTGAACTCTGGGTCAGAGGTCAGGGGTTTCATAATCCCACAGAGAGTTCTGACAGTGCGTACATGAGCCTCTCTGTCCTGTCTCCTTATCTGATGCCATCATGAATATCCTACTCAGGGGGTCTAAAGTAGGATGAAGGTAATTAGCAATGGGAGTGGAACTCCGTTGGGGGATGTCGGGAGTTGGGATGAAATTGAAGGCAGGAGTTATATACATAATTCCCTCAGTGGAGACAGCATCAGAGCCATTTGTGTTTATTGTTCAGGAGCTTAAAGGAAAGAGCTCATCCTACTCATCTGGGTTCAGCTGGCTTTCTACGTAGCCCTGAATGGCTTTGTTCAGATTGATTCTGGCAGTGCCAAAAAAAATCGATGCATTGCTACCAACTAGGTCTGACTCGGCTGTTAACACGAAAGAAGTAATAGATTGTTCTAGAAAAACCAGATCAGATCCACCGAGTGTGAGTTCCCTTTCTCCTGGGTAGCTGCTCCAATGATAAGAGATCCACCCCAAATAAGTATCATGGAAGCCTCATCTGGTCCTGGCCTGTCTTATGGACAATAGGACCTTATACGGTTCCTATTGTTAGGCCACAAGCCATATCTCCACACTTGGCCACCAACCCAAGCAGCAGCCTATGCTTCCCACAGGCTACAAATGGCAAATGGTCTTGGTGTTTCTGTGTCCCACGGCAGGTGACAGTCTTCTGGGTTATTGGGTTAAAGAGCAGCCCTTGGAAGTGACAGTCAATGAAAAGGGAACAGAAAACCACCTCCCCTCCTGACCTCTTTGAACCCCCGTAGACAGTGGGCTTCTCTTCCTTCCTTTCAGGCTGACCTTGGGCTTCAGAGATGCCTCAGACAGAAGGGAGGTACCACCCAGTTGCACCCCGTGCTGATCTCTTGGTCCAAGCCCTTCATCAAGAGAGAAGGGTGAAATGCCTTTAGCAGAAGGTTTTATATTTGGAATTTAGCCTCTAAGTCATGCTCTTATAGAGACCCTGGCTTGTGGCCTAAGTGGATGCAGTACCTCTCCATCAAATATTTGCTCTTGCTGGTATCCTGATTTTTGTAGAAATCAACCAAGTGCTTTTATCTATTTATATCATGATTGTGGCGGCCATATTAGTCCATTAGAATAAAATCACCACCAAAACACAAACTGGCTGACAGCATTATTAGAGTAAAAGCCCTGATTTATAAAACATGATATGAATTACGAATCTGACTTTAACACAGGAAAATACCATGCACGATTCTGAGATTATGTACAAGAAAGAGATTTGTGCCATCTAATAGAAGAAGCCCCGGGGGACCTGGGACAAGGTCAGGATACTCGGAAGCCACTTGCTTTGTCTTTGAGCCACTGGCCAATTTATCAGCCCAGGATTCATTGTTTGGACAACTCATCAGGCTGTAAAGGTAACAATGAAAGAAGGTACTGACTGGGGTCGCTGTACCTGTACCTAAAACAATTACGGAAGCATGGTAAATACTGTCCCACATGTGTTCGCCCATGGTCTGAGCCTGCCATGATAAGAGTTATTTATGTTTCAATATAGAGTCAATTTACTCCAAGCTTAACCCTTAAATATCTTCCTAGGTCTTTGGGATGCTCTGTGATAGTGTAATGGAAAATTAATGAGAATGTAAACATTTGCTGTGTTTAGAAACCTTCTAGGGCCAGTGAGACTACCAACATGATGACTTGGATACCCCAGAACCTACATGATGGGAAGAGTGAACCAGTTCATAGAGACTCCCCGGCCTCTCCCTCCTCAGGGATTAAAGGCATGTGCACCACTCCCGGCTTAAAAACCTTCTTAACTCTCGTGTCCTCCTTCCTTAATCAAGCTGGTGGTCACCCAACAGACCCCAGATGCTTTTTTCCTATAAACACACACACACACACATAAAGTAGTACACTTCAGGCCACAAGACCCCAGGTGACCCCAAATCTGCGGGCATCCTCTGGGAAGCTTGAACATCAAGGCTGCCTGAGTTCCTGACCCACCTTGAAAGAAGCTCCCTTCCTCTGTGGGCCTGAGGGAGGTTGTGCCTGAGGTTCACTGAAGGGTTTTGATCTGAGGGGCCCCTCCAGCTAGCATCGCCAGACACTCAGAAAAGCCCATCACAAGGTCAGAGACGATGCTGCCCTTTGACCTTCCAGCACTCCATGTTTACCACAGTGCCTCTGTGGAGTTCTTTACCACTGCCGGTTTTGTTGGTAGCAGTGAAGGGGTCAGAATGAGCTGTCTGGGGGAACGGGGGTCCTGGTTGATAGGGGGCCCTGTGGTGAACTGATAACTCTACAGGAACTTTCCTATATGAAGAAACCTATGATCTGGCTACATGCCCCATGGTAGAATGGGCTGAGAGAGAAAACATGCTTGAGTTGGCAAAGACAAGGCTGACCTAAAATCCCCGCTATACCACCCGGCAGCTGTGTGATTTGAAGCAAGCCAGGAATCTCTGGATGTCCCATTTTCCAGCATGGTGGTGAATGTCAAGTCCCTGGCATGCAGCTCAGTGTTGTCTGCCCTTTCAGGAGCTCTGAGGCCTATAGTAGAGGAGATCCAGGTAGCCGACCTTGGCTGTGAGGTTCACAGCTCTGAGAAGAGTACGAGACAAGTGGACTCAGTCCTCAAAGGCTCCGTGGGTCAGTGGAAGAGTTGAAGAGTCTTGGTGCTCTGGAATACCTCCATCCCATGTCACAGTGGTTCCATACAACCTTCCTAACGCTGCGACCCTTTAACATAGGTCTTCACATTGTGGGGACCCCCAAGCATAAAATAATTTTTGTTGCTACTTCATAACTGGAGTTTTGCTGGTGTTATGAATCATAATGTAAATAACCTGTATGTGACCCCCAAAGGGGTCAAGACCCATGTGTTGAGAACCACTGCCAAAGAACATTCCAGGACAATGGGAAGGTTTGATATCTGCCCCTTGGCTCTTGAGCTCTGCACGTGATCACTGTCACTTTAGCAATTTAATTTACTTAGTTTTAGATCATTCAACTTTGTGGCTGCCATTGAATGCCATGTGGCTAGTGGCCACTGTTTCATATGGCACAGCTCTTGAATATATAAATCCTCCGGAATGCTCTGGACATTTTCCTATATCACATGATGTAAACCAAGTCTATTGGATGAGACGCTGCTATCAGACACTCTAGAAGTTTCCCCTATGGGACTGAGAATAAGCACAGGCCTAGCACGTGCAGCGGCCTGAGTTCAATCCACACCACCATAAAACTAGCAAGCAAGCAACAAATGTATCCAAGCTCCCTACACGAAAGGGAGTTGAGGACATCCTTTCCAGGGCAGCTGGGGGTTTTGTGAGACAGGACCTTGCATTAGCTGTAGCTATCCACTGACTGGACAGGTGTTCCAATGGATATTGCTTGCTCAGGAATGTTTCAGTTATAGTTTGTTTTGAGAATGCTGATAAGCCCTTGGGACAAATTCTGGATAGCTCTTATTTAGTCAGGCTAATGGGCCACATTACCCTTGTAGGATCTTGGTCCATGTCCATATTCCTTCCTTTTAAGCCCATCAAAGTCATTGCCCTCCCTTCGTCGATTCCTTCCCCAAACTTGTCAGCTGAAAATTCTATATCTAGGACTATGAAAGACTGGGAGCAATCTTCCTACTTCTATTTCCCTTCGGTCTCCCACAGGGTGGTTTCCTGCCCTACTGAGGGGAGGAGGACTTTCATAGAGAGACCCAAGGATGCCACGCACTTCACCTCTTAGTAGAAAATTAGAATTGTTAGCTTGAAACCCAATTGTACTGAGCAGAAAATGTGTCATTGGGACTGGAAGGGTCAGAAAAAAAGGTTTTAATGAAAACATGTATTATTTCTAAAGTAACCATTCTCCTTTATTCCAGAAGAGGTCCTCAGGGTGTCAAGGAGAATGTAATAAATGATAACAATAAATGCTCACAAAAGGCACTGCCGCCATAAATCGTCACCCTTAAGAAGCTTCTCCCTGATTCTCCAGGTCTTGACAGTGACACAGGACAGAGTTTAATCTTCTTCCAAGTTTAGGGAGGTGGAGACAGCCACCATGAAGGCCGGGGGACTTGTGCCTTGAGAGATGTCCAGGTAAGTGATCACTTGGATGTGGTCAGCCCGCCCCTGAACTCTCCAAGTGTGCAAGCCCTCTGTGGTCTCAGATCATAAGAGAACTGAAAGGTCCCCAAACCTCGGGGGCAGCTAAGGTAGCAGGCTCGTCAGCCTCCTAATCGTTTTTGGACCCTGAACCCAGGCTTATGACACTAGAGTTCTGCTGAGAAGGGGCAAGGTAAGGTGGAACCAACCTCAATGTAGAAATTGCGTGCAGAATTAAAGGTACAGAACTTTCCTATCTATGACCTCCTTCTGGACATGAGGAAGCTAGGCACCTGGTTATGCCACACAAGGCGTTCCACAAGCCCAAGCCCTAAAGTGACCAACAACTGTTATATAACTCCCTGGTGACATGGAGCTGCCGTCCCTTGTCTAGTAGGCTCCGGGTCGTGTTTTGAATGTCTGGCACAGTCCTTTCTCCTGGCGCTGCGCTGCCTTGTTATATAAGTGTTTGTCCCGCGTAGTATCTAATTTAACCCTCACCGCCACTTGATCATCTCCACCGAACAGAAAGGTTAAGTGGCTTAACCAAGTCCTACAGTGGTAAGAAGAAGATTCAGGGAACCAGAGCGCTTCACCGGGGCAGTGCGAGGTGAAGAATGGGCTGCAGCTCCCCCTGCTGGTCGTCTTGTAGAGCTACAGTTCCCGAATTCCCCGGATTTTTCTTCTGCCGCTCTTGTTACTGCTCCTGAGTCCCTATCCCAACCTCATTCTCCCAACCCCGCCCCCTGCGCGCACAAAAATGGTGGTCCTAAACACAAACCTTTTTTTCTCTCTCCATCTTATCGCTTATTTGCATCCATTTAAAAGTCTCGCCTTTTGTTTTGCAGTTGGCTTGAGTCTGTGAACGCTCTCCCTTGGGAGTCTGTGTTTTGTCCATGCCCCAGGGGATGACCGCATACTTGGGCGCACACACGGGCAGCTTTAGTTGGATTTGGCCGGTTATTACTAGCAAAGAAAAAGGAGACATGAAGTTGGGAGAGAGAGGAGATGGGGAACTAGAGTAAGTTGGGGGAGGGAGCGATGAATGCACATGATCAGAATGCATTGTATAAATGCATTAAATTTTCGAAGAATAAAAACTATAATTTAAGCAGGGCAGTGGTGGCACACGCCTTTAATGCCAGCACTCCAGAGGCAGAGGCAGAGGCAGGAGGATCTCTGAGCAGACTCTGGTCTACAGAGGGAGTTCCAGGACAGCCAAGGACGGTTAAGGGTACAAAGAAAAACCCTGTCTTGAAGAAAAAAAAAAAAAAAAAAAAACAAAAAAACAAACAAAAAAACTACTATAATTTAAAAAAAAAAAAAAGCCCTCATGGTTTTCCAGCCTTCCCCCACTAGTGAACAGGTCTCTGAGAGATATAGGAGACCAGTCGCAGCTGTGAGCTACATAGACATTTTAGCTGTGTTGCCCCACATGCACAGAATCACTGCCAACCAAACAGGATTCAGTCCGTTCAGAAGCAAAATCATTTGTCACATAAAAAACTGAGTGCTGGGGAAATCAGTGTGTCCCCCTTAGGTTACTACCGCTGTGACAAAACCCCATGACCAAAAGGAAAGGGCTTATTTCATCTCTCACTCCCATTATGAAGGGAAGTCAAGGCAGAACTCAGGAAGGAGCCTGGAGTTGGGAGCAGAAGCAGAGCCCGTGGAGGGGTGCTGCTTGCCTGTCTGCGGCTTGCTTCGTTTGCTTTCCTATGTACCCCAGGAACACCTACCCAGGGATGGCAGTATCCCCAGGGGGCTGGGCCTTTCTGCATCAATCATCAATAAGAAAATGATCTATAGACGTCACAGACTTGTCTGCAGGCCATCTGATGGAGACATTTGCCCACCAGAGGGAGGCTGCCCTTCCCAGGCGACTGAAGTTTGTGTTAAAACGACAAATCAACAACCACCAAGACAAGGTGGTAACTGAGTGAATAAAGTATTCGCCATACAAATGGGAGGACCAGAGTTCAGATCCCCAGATCACAGGGACAGCTGAGTGTGGTGTAGAATGTGTAAGCCCAGCACACCTCGGTGAGACGAGAGGATCCCCAGAAAGTCACGGGCAATGAGCCTGGCATGTGCAGTGGTGAGCAACAAGACACCCTGCTTCAGACAGGGCGCAAAAGGAAGGTTGACACCCCAAGTTGTCCTCTGACCATGATGCCACATGCTGCTGTAGCATCTGGGCACCTGCACATCCATGTGAGCACACACATGGGCACACGCAGACATGCAAATATCTTGAGTCTGTCAAGCAGCTCGTGCTCAGTGTTCACTCTTCATGGACCACAGCCGTCAATGACACATCATGCGGCCTAGGTGACAGCTACCACCGTGTAATGTCAGCTCGGTCAGCAAATGCATCTGTCCAGCCAGCGGTATGCAGTTTGTGCGCTTATTTCCCGTTGTTTACTAAAACGTGGCTTTCCCTCTAAAGGAAAGTGGAAAGCGTACAGCTCATGCTTTGATGCCTGATTACGAAGTGAGTGGCACACTCAAGTGCATTAACAAATCTTGCTTGCCATGGTGGGACCCGCCTGTCACAGTTATCGCATAGGAAAGTAGAGACTGGAGGATCAAGAGTTCAAGGTCACCCTTGGCTCTAGACCGAGTTTGAAGCCAACCTGGACGACGTGAGACCTCAGCTCAAACAAAACAAAATCCATTAGCTGTACATTCACGCGTTGATTTTTTTGGGGAGGAAGGGTCAACTTGACCACAGGCTAGAGTCATCTGAGAAGAGGGAACGTCAACTGAGAAAATGCCTCCATCAGATTGGCCTGTAGGCAAGTCGGGGGGGGGCATTTCTCGATTGATAATTGATATGGAAGATGTCCATGCCATTGTGGGCAGTCCTACACCTGGGCAGGAGATCCTGGGTGTAATAAGAGAGCAGGCTGAGCAAGTCTAGAGGAGCCAGCCAGTAAGCAACACTCCTCCACGGCCTCTGCTTCAGTTCCTGCCTGCAGGTTCCTGTCCTGCTTGAGTTCCTGCCCTGACTTCCTTCAGTGATGGACTGTGATCAGCCAGCATCTGAAAGCCTAATAAACCCTTTCCTCCCCAAGCTGCTTTTGGTCATGGTGTTTTATCACAGCAACAGAACGCTAGCTAGGACACTATTTGTCAGAGTGTGTGTGTGTGTGTGTGTGTGTGTGTGTGTGTGTGTGTAGATTAAACATCATTCTCCTGATAGGTACGAGGACATTATACAGCATACTTAGCTATAATCAACATGCTGAACAATAAGTATCCTTCAATAAGCATCATCTAATTTCCCCCTTTTCCAGCCCCTGGCTGGACCACCCTAATTTCTGCTTGTATTAATGCATTAGAACTTCTTCATCAAGACCACCAGCCTGCAAATAATGACATGGAGACTTATTATTAGTTAGGAAAATATGGCCATACCTTAGGCCTTTTCCCAGCTAGCTCTTATAACTCAAATTAACCTACTTCTATTAATCTATGTTCTGCCACACAGCTCAGTTACCGCTCCTGTGTACTGTATGTCCAACTTGTTTCACATCTTGCTGACATCTCCCTGCCTCTCTTCTTCCCAGAGTTCTCTCTTTCTCCCCGGAAGTCCAGCCTATTCTCTCCTGCCTAGCTATTGGCCATTCAGCTCTTTATTAAACCAACCACAATGACACATCTTCACACAGTGTAAACAAATATTCTGTAATGTATTAACTTGACAGTTTTAGATTGTGTACATAAGTGTGACCAGGAAGTGTTTTGCTTTGAGCCTTGAGTTGTTATTTATTTTTTTTGTCATGCTATCTTCCAAGTTCATCCGTGTTGTTGTAAATCACAGGGCTTCCTTCTATTAAAATACTATTCCATTATGTCTTTAGTAATGGTCTACACTTTCTTTTACCCATCATTACCAAGAGATGCTTAGATGTTCCACACGCTGGTTATTGTGAACAATGCTGCAGTGAACATGGCAGCTCTCTCTTTGCAGCCTTGCTGTTGACTGCCTTGGATAGGTCCCCACAATGGGTCATACAGTAGCTCTGTATGTGAGTTTGTGAGGAACCTCCATATTATATGCTTTCCACAGCATTGTACATGTGAACATTTCTACCAGCCATGCACAGGCTTTCCATTTTCATACAAGAAACTAAGAAAATAATCTCACTTATATTAACAGCAGAAGGAATAAACTAGTAGGGATTATCTTAGTGTCTTAGTTTGCTTTCAATTGCTGTGATAAATACAAACCAAAACCAGCTCGGGGAGGAAAAGGTTTATTGGCTTATAGACTTGCCTACTTGCCAGTCTCATCCAGACATTTTCGCAGGTGAGATTCCCTCTTCCCGGATGACCCTAGTTTTCGTCAAGTTGACAAACTCACCAGTGAAAGAACTTAAAGACTTATTAATTGAGAAATAGACAACTTTAGAAAGAAATGGAAAGACACTCCATGCACGTGGATTATAAGAGTAAAGATTGTTAATGTACATACTACCCAAGATGACCTTCAGATTTCTGAAATATCTATCAGAATACCAAGGACTTCTCAAAACAGGAATATTTAAAACTGTGTACAATTTCTACAGACTCATGAAGGACTCCAAATGGCCAATCTTAAGAAAGATGATCAAAGCTAGAAATGTCACATTTCTATACTTTAAAAAAATGATACAGAAAGAAAAACAGAGATATAGACCATCGGTACATTAAGAGAGAACTCAGAAGTAATTCTGTGCATCAACAAAGCTGGTATGGGTGGGGGGGAGGACAGTTGCTTCAACAAATGATGCTGGGGGAGGGTTGATAGTCGGAATCAAAGGAATTGAAGGGAAACTCTTAATTCATGCTGAATATTAAAGTAAACTCAAAATTGAACTCAAATGGAAATGTGGTGATTGAAACCATAAAATGTCTAGAGGGAAAACCTTGACACCCATCTTGCCAAAAATGCTCTGGACCTCACACTGAACACACAGCAAACAAACACTAAACTAGACAAGAGAGATTCCAGCAAATTCTGTGTTTCTGCACAGCAGAGAAAAGGACTAAAACGAGGGAAATGGTGTGTGAAACGGGAGGAGAGACCTAAAACAACGTGTGGGGTTAGTGTCCAACACACATAGAGATCTCCTCCAGTTCTGCAAAAGGAAGGAAAGGGAGGGGAGGGAAGAAAGGAGGAACTGAGGGAGGGAGGGAGGAAGGAAACCAATTAGCCCAATGGGTAAATAAACAGTGAGTAAGGGACTTTTCTAGACATTCTTCTGAGGAAAATGTACACACGGCCAAATGGTTTATGTACATGTTCAACACGACTCAGCACATCAAAACCACAGTGAAATGTTATTCACACCTATTAGGATGGCAACTATCAAAAACCTGACATTTCCTGAAAAACTCTTCACATTGAAGGTCTCTTCATTCCAATATATCCTTCCCCAGAGTGGCACTGTGGCATTGCTGGGTCCTCTGAGAGGTGGGACTGAGGAATGTAGTTAGGCAGTTGTGGCCATGCCTCAGAAGAAATTAATCAAGTTCCTGTGCCTCAGTTCCTGAAAGAGTCATTTGTTACACAAAGAGAAAGCAGAGTTTGTGGACATTTTTGGTCTCCAGTCTCACCATGTGAAAGAATATCTTATAATATATCCTTTTATATTTTATATTTTATAATATATTCTTCCTTGCATGGTGCTCTCTAAAGCCAACTGCATTCATGATTTCATTCATTCTTCGATGATTTATATACTAGACCATATATTTCTCAAATGTATTTAGGTCTTACATTGTACCCTGTATGTAGGCAAATGAAGTAAAGCATGATGTCATTCATACAGAGCTGCTAGCTAACTCTTAAAATACACAACTCCTAGATTTTAATGGTCCACTTAACAGGGTCATAGCCCACTAAAGATAGGAGACAGTGTAGAAAGCTTACTCTGTTCTATGCAGCCTTTCCCTGCTCAGTCTATCTACTTCGTTGTCTTAGTTAGATTTCTACTGCTGTGAAGAGACACCATGACCACAGCAACTCTTATAAAGAAAACATTTAATTGCTTACAGTTTCAGAGGTTCAGTCCATCATCATCATAACAGGGAGCATGGCGGCGTACAGGCAGAGGTGGTGCTGGAGCTGAGAGTGCTACATCTTGCAGGCAACAGGAAGTCGACTAATTGTCACACTGGGTGAAGCTTGAGAAAAGAGACCTCAAAGCCCGCCCCCACAGTGACATACTTCCTCCTAGTGCCATTCCCTTTGGGGGCTATTTTCTTTCAAACCACCACACTCATACTGCATCTGGGTGGGCTCCAAGAACTTGGCTGATGGAATGGGGAAGGAATGCATGAGAAAGTTGAGAGGCATTTCTGCTAGCCCACACCACTTACACCCTTAGTTCATCCAAATGCATCAGGCTGAGGAATGCAATCCAACCAATGAGCTGAAAGAAGAGTAGAAATGGGCATATGAATGAGCCCTAGTGGCTCCTTATATCGTTATATCTCCTTATATCAAGCGTATATGGGATTTGGGAAGGGCAGTCCCACAAAATGGCAGTTGTGATGTAGTATACCCATTGCCCTTTGGTCCTTTGTTTAGGAGTTTCACCATAATCTTTTTACCCAACAGAGGACCACTATTTCTTCAAGATCCATCACAGATATGGTAATGTGTTTCCTATGGTCTCTCTTCCTTTAAAGCACTTGCCTTTCCCTGTGTGGCACAGTTACTTTGCTTTGTAGTGTGGGAAGGTCTTACCTCATTAGCAGACCAGATACCCCAGGCGAAGAGGAGGTGACAGCTGCTGCTGTTCTTGAAGCTCTCAAGACACAGCGCCGGGTGTGGAACAAAACAGAAGCAGGAGGCGCATGCTTGTTAAAACAACCATCACATTTCCTTGTCATTTCTTGCTGCTCCAGTTGCACCTTCAACCCAGGGAGTTTAAGGCATCCCTAACACAGCCCCTTGCGTTTGACTTTAATGTTTGTTGCTTGGTGTACCGGTTTATTGATCAGGGAAAAGTACGGGACAGAATTATGGAAGACATTCGAGTTCTTTTCCTGAGGCCACTGCCGCTCACTCAAAAATTGTGAGAGCTCCGGCAAGCCTTTGCACATCCTTAAACTTCTATTTGAGCACCCTATAAAGGAAGGTTGAAATCAATGGCTTCTGTGTAACTTCATCCCTCTAAGGACTGCTTCTAAGCATCATGGAACACCCCCCGCCACCCCTGCCTCAGGAAAGCCTGCAGGGCTCTGGGTTCAAAGCACAATCGTTAAAGGAGAACCCAGTTTCCCAAAGTAAAGAAGTAAGGCAAAGACAGAAAGATACATTTGGTTAAGCTGGAGTTCCGGATCACGGGAGCTACAGGGAAGAAGAGGCTACAGGGAGAGAAGGAGAAGAAGGGCCAGGACCTGCTGTGGCAGCAGAGGATGGGAGCTTGTAAGGTGCACTGTGGGGTGGTGGTTCTGAGCATGCGCAGGAAGGGGAAGCACTGTGTCCTGGGCAGCTGGGAATTCATTAGAGTGTAAATAGAGCCAAGGGCACACATGCTGCCAACACACCGGTCAACCCCACATCACATATAATTTTCAAATGTCCCACTGGCCGTACAGTTGGGTGAAAGACCTGTTTGGCATTATGTAAGACTAAATCTGTATTCTGTGTAAGTATGAAAACATCTTATTGTGTTTTTAAACTCACTGATTTTTTTTTCCCAGTGTACCATCAGCTTTATAAACTGACAGAATCTACTATTTTATTGGAACTTTGGTAAGAGCTGTTCATCAGTTATGAAAATATGTCATTAATGACAATGCCATTGCATTATTTAAGTTACAATAAAATATATCAACATCAACCTGTACATTTCTAGGTTGATGTAGAACTTGTGGTGTCTTTGTGAACAGACTGCCTATCAAGGATGTAATGCTTGAATATTTGCATATTGACACCCTTTCCATCTCAATCCATTTCTGCTGCTATAACAAACTACCTGAAACTGGATTCTTTATAAAGAAAAGAGGTTTATGTACTCCACAGTTTTGGAGGCTGAACATTTCATTGCTGGATATCCTCATCTATTCAACCTCTGGCTTCACAATGGTGGGAGTTCGTATGGAAAGATCATATGGTGAGAGGGAAGGCCAAAAATGTCCACAAGCTCTGCTTTCTCTTTGTGTAACAAATGACTCTCTCAGAAACTGAGGCACATAAGAGCTACACTAACTCCCCTTAAGGCATGGCCACAATTGTCTAACTCCATTGTTGAGTCCCATCTCTCAAAGAACCCAGCAGTGCCACAGTGCCGCTTGGGGACCAAAGGTCTAGCCCTTGAAATTTTGGGAGGCAAGCTCACGCTATAGGACTTGCTTTGGATTTCATTTTATGTTCTGAAAAAGAGTGTTATGTGATTCTTGAAACACCTGTATAGGCAATGCTTTTGGTTGTTTTCTTACTTTTTGTCTCTTTGGTCTTTTGGCTCTTTTGAGGGGCCTGCCACCAAGCTCCCAAATAAATCACACATGGAGACTTATTATTACTTATGAATGCCTGACCGTAGCTTGGCTTGTTTCTTGCCAGCTTTCCTTAACTTAAATTATCCCATTTATCTTTTGCCTCTGGGCTTTTCCTTTTCTATTCCTGTATACCTTTCTTTGTTTCTCACTCCATGGCTGGCTGTGTAGCTGGGTGGCCGGCCCCTGGAGTCCTCCTCCTTCTCTGGCTACTTCTTTCTTCCTCCTTCTCCTAGATTTCTCCTTCTATTAATTCTCTCTGCCTGCTATCCCTGCCTATCCTTTCTTCTGCCTTGCTATTGGCTGTTCAGTTCTCTATTAGACCATCAGGTGTTTTAGACAGGCACAGTAACACAGCTTCACAGAGTTAAACAAATGCAACATAAACAAAAGTAACACACCTTAAAATAATATTCCCCGACATTTCCCCCCCTTTTCTTCTAAACAAAAACGAAAGGTTTTAACTTTAACATAGTAAGACTGGATACAATAAGAACAATTATCAAGTAAATATTACATTCACAATGTACTGAATTCCAATTCACTTGTGTCTGGTAAATTTAAAGAAAATATTTCATAATCTATCCTATCTTAGTGAATCCAAAATTTTATACCTAACTTACTCTCTATCATATCTAAGGAAAACTGCAACTATAACTACCTAGTCTTTAACTCCATCAAAGGCCCCCAAAGGATATAATATTGTTTAAGTAAACAAAAAGTACATTGCAAACAACTTCCAAAACTCTAGCAATGACAAAGACACTGGCTGCCTGGACAGTCACTCGGGGTTCCTCTGCAACATTGGGGCATCCATCTTCAGCCTACAGGCCCATAGTATCTGGCAGACTTTTCAATGAAGCAGGAATTTTGAAAGACTGTCCCACCTATATTGGCAAAGTTTGTCAGTCACTTTCCTCTGTGTCCTGCAGAATGTCTGGCAGTTTCTTCTGTGAAGCAGGAACCCTGCAGGACCATTCCACCTTATTTTGGCAAATTTCAGTGGTCACTTTCCTGTGATTCCTACATGTCCAGTTTACACAACATACTGTCAAGCAGTCCAGGCAAGAGCAGCTTCTTGCCCAAATGGCTAGCCTTGCCACATTGAAAGCAAACTCCATAAGGAGTTTCTTTGATGCTCATCATCTCTGAAGTAAATTGATGCTACCAGGAGCATATGAGTCTTATTGTTATGAAAAGTCTTAAGTTAACAAAATATTTTCAAAGCCATATTCTGTAGTTCTTTGAAAGGTTTGAAGACCACCTATCTATCTAAAATATATCTATATATGATCTGGAAAACATGCCTGACATATCTACAAATTTGATAGTTATAAATGACTAGATACTAACCTATGTTTCTTGATTATCCTATATACTTTATAATATTAGCTTTCAAAAACTAGAATTTTACCTTACATTTTTAAATAAGTTGCTCAGGCACAATATCTCAAACAAGAATAGAAATATATATACAGTGAAATAAAAATACCTTTAAATTTGTATCAATATTCTATATTCCCCTAAATGATAACAAACATCCATAACCCATCAAATAACCAAAAATCACTCATACCTCTCAACTCTTGGTAATGTGGGCAGAGTTTTCTTTTTTTCCTGCTGGCTGTGGGTGAAGGCATCTTTAGGGTCCCTGAGAAAATTTTGAGATAATGTCCAAGTCCTGGGAAGACCAGCAGTAACCTTTGTTGATAGATATCACCTGTCAAGATTCAGGCGGTCTCCCCTGATCAAACCTGATCCATATTATTCTTGAAGGAATACACAACCTCTGTCTCCTATGGAAACAAAACTCAAAAGCATTTTTTTATTTCCATGTGAAAAATACATTTTTAACTCCTTTTTTAAAGTTAAGGTGTTCCTAAAGTATCTAGATTGGTTCAGTTTAGCAGTCCAGTTCCCAACCCCATGTCTCTCAGCAGCTATTGTCTGCTTGTCAACATTCAAAAAAAATTCAAAATCGGGGGCTGGAGAGATGGCCCAGTGGTTAAGAGCACTGGCTGCTCTTCCTAAAGGACCCAGGTTCAATTTCTAGCACCCACATGGCAGCTCACAACTGTCTGTAACTCCAGTTCCAGGGGATCTGACACCCTCACACCAATGCACAAAAAATAAAGTTTAAAAAAAAATTTTTTTTAATTCAAAATCAACACAATAACACACAGGATCCAGACTCCCTGTATATTTCCCATCTCTACATGGCTTATTCTTTTTTTATTACTTTACTTCTCTCTCTAAAGACTTTATTGTTAAACTATTCTTTTTTTTCTATGACTGTAGTCTTTTTCTTTTCTTAAGCCTACACAAATTGTTAAACACACTGTAGCCTGTTTAGAGGTTTTTTTTTCCATCTAGACCTCTTTCACTGTGTATCTTTCAGCCTTTTTTGACCATGTGAGCAAACCTTTTTAACTGCTAACCTGCACCTAGATCCTCCTCAAGTGGCTTTTGGCTGGCTTGCCTGTTTCTCAGTTTGTGAAAGCCAAGCCTAAAACTTGTGGCCCAGTTGGAGGTGCGTGACCAGGAACTACATTCAACCTTCCTAGAGCTTTAGAATGCCAATGCTTGCACTGTGGCAGGCATTTTTTTACTTAGTTTTTTGTTCCTACTTAACCTGCTGGCTGCTCAAGGGCTCACCACCAGGCAGAACTCTTAAAGGAGCTGTATCTTTTTTCTTTTAAAGCTTTCTCAGGCACTATGGAAATTCGAGCACCATGTTGGTATGCCAAAATGTTGTTGGATATTCTCTTACTCTAGCCCCATGTTGGGCACCAAAATATAGTTGGTTGTTTTTACTCTTCTGGCTTTTGGGGGGTCCCACTACTCAGCTCCCAAATAAATACACACGCAGAGGCTTATTCTTACTTATAAATGCCCAGCCTTAGCTAGGCTTATTTTTAGCCAGCTCTTCTTATCTTAACCCATTTACCTTTTGCCTCTGGGTTTTTATCTTTCTCTATTTCTGTATATCTTACTTTCACTCTTACTCCATGGTTGGCTGGGTAGCTGGGTGGCTGGGTGGCTGGGTGGCTGGGTGGCTAGCCCCTGATGTCCTCCTCTCCTTGTTCTATCTTGCTCCTTCTCCCTTTTTCCAGATTTCGCCTTCTATTTATACTCTCTGCCTCCTACCAGCCCCACCTATCCTTTCTCCTGCCTTGCTGTTGGCCATTCAGCTCTTTATTAGACGATCCGGTGTTTAGACAAAGAATCACAGCTTCACAGAGTTAAACAAATGCAGCATAAACAAAAGCAACACATCTTTACATCATTAAACCAATGTTCCACAGCATAAACAAAAGTAACACACCTTAAAATAATATTCTACAACGAGGCAACTTATATCGTTTGTGACCATAAATCATGGATTAAAATACTTTATAAGAAATGGACATTAGATGAGTGTTCTGCAGGCCACTAATGCAAGAACATGTGGGCATCTCATATGGTCAAGGCCAGCAGCCTGGGCTTCATGTTTTGCCTCCAAAAACAAACAACAGTGACAACAAAAATCACCCAAACAACGGAAAATATCTTGACACTTTGAAAGTACTCGAGACTAGTTAGTTCCTTTCCAAACGCCATGGCTCACAGGAAGGAACCCTGGATATCCACATGGAGGCAGTAGCTACTGAGTACAGCAAATGGTCACAAAAGGATGGAGGCACATTATACACCCTGAGAAATGCCAGGCTGGGCTCCTAAGGCAACTTCGTTCTCTGCAGTCTGTCAAGATGTATCAAAGGAGTAATTTCACATTCTTCCAATGCTGGGTTTCCAAACATCTTCCTCCATGTGAAGAATGCAAACTTTTGATGAAGCCATACAAACTCTACCTCAGAGCTAATAAGTACCAGGACTTGACTGCCTGAGGACCTATCTGGTCCAGTGCCAAACTTTCTACTCAAAGCATTGGTGACAATCATAGCAGTCAGGAAGATGTGTGACCTGGACTCTCAGAGGAAGCACTGAACCCTGACCCTTGGCTCTGAATTTCCTCCTGTAACAGGGCCCCAGACCTTAGCACATGATGGAAGTGCCATTCAGGCCATAAAACTCAGCATACAGACAGCACCACCTGCCAAAAGAAAAAACAAAGACCTAATCAGTCAAGCCCATAGTTCTAGTGAAGTACTAATCTTGTTTTTATGTTCTGTAGTTCTGCTTCTAGCTAACTGTTCTTGTTAACTGAAGCATGTCAACCCTAAATATGGTTTTGGGGCTTAAAAACTCTACCTGAGTTTGTAAGGCTCTGGGGCTCCACTGGGATCCTGAACACCCAGTGTAGTTGCTGGCCGACTAGAGACTTTCCATTGGCTTAAAGCCGTGTCCAAGCAGTCTTCTCTGGTGGATACGCCACAACACTCCCTTCCTCGTTCTCCTCACATGGACCCAACATGAATAAACAGGAGATAAAAACCAGGAAAATAACATAGACCCTGAACAGTGAATCCACAGCAACACAAAGGTGTGGTCACTGTGTGTTAGGATCCACCGGAAGGTGGTGTTTTGTCCTGCCTCCATAGTCTTTCCTTTCTTCCCCAGTGCTTCCTAGGCGCTGCACACACTCATGGATGTTCAGAGGGACCTGTATTCCACTCTCTCTCCATCTCCTACAATGTGCCTTGGTTTCTTGCTGGGGTGGAGGAGGAGGTGACTTGTTTTCAGAGCCTTCTATCAGTCTGCTGGCAGGTTCTTTCTAGACAATGAAGGCACTGTGCGGGATGTGATGCCCACTTGGGCAGATCCCAAGTAATCTAATTTAGGAGGCATGAAATCTGCCTGGCACTACTGAACCCCTGCCATGCCAGTGCTGTGTCAAAGGGCCAGCTATTTAAGCAGAATTATTTGTAGGACTGCTATGCAGGACCATGGCAGGGTTTCTAGTTGCCCCCTAGGCTACATTATCCTTCTGAATCTTGATGCATTTTCAATGCAATAGCAACCTCTACGGCCTTGAAAACGGTGGCATTCAAACCCTCCCCTTCCATTGCTACCATTGGCAGAGTTCCTAAACTCAGGACCCAACTGACCTTTGTGTTGCTGAACTCTCTGCTCTGGGAAGATGGGCAAATATGGCCTTCAAAAGGCAATTGTCACCGACTCTGTCGCTCCAAGATGAGATGTGGTGTCATCTACGTACCAGTTGTCTTCTTAAAACAAACTATGTACTCATGAGTAACTGACCCCCAAACCCAGTGGGGTGTAGAATGTGAACTACTAACTACTGTTGTTTCAGGAACCTGCCAACTTAATTGTGATAAGGGATATGTAATCGAAAACCATATTTATGAAACCACAGTACATTGTGTATTTGTGTTTTAGCTATAAGGAATTTGAACCAAGGTACTCTGGCTTAAAAAAAAGTCAGTGTTCCGAAAGGACTTGGCACATGGAATTTCATTCACAAATACTTATCAATGAGTAAATGAAATCTGTATATTGTGATCTTCATCATGACACCCAAAAAATACACAACCTTAGTCAAAGTGCTTCATAATACATGAGTTTCAAATTCCACACATTCACAAAAAAAGATATTTCTCTGTGCATCAGTAGCTCTGTGTGTTTGTGTGTGTGTGTGTGTGTTTGTATGTGTGCACATGTGCATATACAACAAAAATAAATGCAGAGGAGGGAATGCGTTTGAGAAGGAGTAGTTGGGAGGTCACGGGAAGTTGGAGTAGGGAGAGGAGAAAGTATGCAAACACAGTGTACTCCTGTATAAACCTTCAAATTAAAGCAAAAACAAAACAGCCCCCTCCCAAAAAAATGGCTGTCACTGGGCAGCTGTTGAAGTTCCATTTCGCTTCTGCATTCTAAACTTGCCTTTCTTATTTACAGAGAGCGAGGCCAGGTTTTGCTCAATGCTGACTACTGTGTAAGGGAAACAATAAAGCTGAAGTTACCAATCAGTCTCGAGAAATATTGAGAATGTGGTAGGTTAATGGCATTGCTAAGGTTCATTAAGAATTACAACATCTTTGTCCCTGGTGGGAGGTACAAACAGCATTATTAATTCATACTCTAGGAGTTGCATGCCTGGGCCTTGAGCTGCAGAAGGGAAATACCAACCCTGGCAGTGTGCCTCTTCCCTGTCAGACAGTTAAAATGAGTGAAATCTGGTTCAAGCAGGAACGGTAATCTTAAAAAGCAACTATTTAGTGAACGTTGTTCTGTGTGTCTACTTTTAATGCCCCTTCTTGGGACCAAGAACATATTTTCTAATGAATTATAAGGAAAGAAGGGGTGGCTACTGAGATATCTGGGAAGGCTATGGGCCTGGGAATGGTGGGTTCTAAATGCTTCAAGTGACATCTGTGTCCATCTGCTGCCACCACTCGAAAGGACAAGTGAGAGGGGCAATGTGTTCTATGTGAATCCCCCGTGTGAAGGCTACAGAAGTCTTACTGTTTCAGTTAGGATTTCTATTGCTGTGATGAAACACCATGACCAAAAAGCAAGTTGGGGAGGAAAAGGTTTATTTGGCTTACACTTCCAAATCATGTTCATCATCAAAGGAAGTCAGGACAAGAACTGAACTAGAACAGGAACCCAGAGGCAGGAGCTGATGCAGAGGCCACGGAGGAGTGCTTCTTATTAGCTTGCTCCCCATGGCTTGCTCAGCCTGCTTTCTTATAGAACCCAGGACCACCAGCCCAGGGATGGCCCCACCCACCATGGGCTGGACCCTCCCACATCAATCACTAATTAAGAAAAT
>CABHPH010151674.1:0-61477 GCA_902168325.1 Peromyscus nudipes
TCAGAGGCTTCCAGTCTGAGGAAACAGGATCAGCTGAGAAGTTGGCCAGGTGAGGTTAGCTGTGGCTTGTTCTGTCTCTCTGATTTTCCAGTGTACACCCCAATAACTGGCCTCAGGTTTGATTTTATTAATAAGAACTTTTAAGATTCATGCTACAGTTTTCCAATGGAAATTTGTTACATTAGCTGTCATAGGGCAGTATTTGTCACCCATATGTTACCAATCCCTGATTTAAGCTATTAAAAAATTGTTGAGAATGACTAAATTGTCTAAGGAAGCCTCCTTTTTGACATTTTATGACAATTTCTTTTACAAGTAAAAACATAGCAATCTATGTAGATAGGTAAATAGAGACAGAAATCACATTGTGTCTCACTTTTCACCATAAATATCATTAGTATTTTTCACCTTATATATTATGGTTCTATGTTAAAAATACAAGAATACACATTGAATAAAGATGCATTATCTATACTGCCCCTCAATGAAATAATTGTGAATTTGCTGGGCGGTGGTGGTGCACGCCTTTAATCCCAGCACTCAGGAGGCAGAGCCAAGTGGATATCTGAGAGTTCAAGGCCTGCCTGGTCTACAGAGCGAGATCCAGGACAGGCACAAAAACAACACAGAGAAACCCTGGTCTCGAAAAAACAAAAAACAAAGAAAAAAAAGAAATAATTGTGAATTTAACATATCTTTTACTTAATTATAATTTAAATGCATGGCTACAGGAATATAATCACACACCACACACACACACACACACACACATATTATGGTGTGTATATGAAATAACCTTATTGGCTCACATTTTGGATGCCAACTGATGAGCTCTTGAGAAGAGATTGGAACTTCAGGGCTCTAACCTAATCAATGCATCAATCCCTTGATGGATTTATGCTTTAAGAACATTATTGGGAAGTGGTGAAATATAGGCATGGGGCCTACAGCAGAAAGGAGTTCACTGATGATGTGTCCCGGGGAACCATCTTGCTCCTGACCCTTTCCTGCCTCTCAGGTTTCTGCTTCTGTTATCATGCTGTGAGAAGACATTCTCCTGGCCCCAGGATGGCCAGCCTTACCTCAGACCTTGGGGAAGCGGAGATCTATGCACTGAAATATATGAAACCATGACCAAAATAAATGTCATTGTCATCTTGAGTAGTCTCTAGTAGTTACTTTTTTCACAATAATGGAAAGTCTAAGTTAATGCATCTATAGTGATTTTACTTGTCATATGGACATAGTCATCTTCCACTCATTTTGGTTTTAGCTATACTAAGTATGCTTCCACCGGTAGTTTATAAATACACTTGTTTCTCCACATTTCTAGTAAATATTTCTAGTAAATATTTAGCATTGTTTTTACCATTTCATGAGTAAAATGAATTCATTTTTAAGTTTTGCCCATTCAGTGGTTTTTCTTCATTCAATTCTATTTAATTGAGTTAATCAACATTTTCTGGTTATAGATGAGTTTAAACTAATTATGCTAGGTTTAATAGTTATGATAGGCAGGCACAATATGGTCTGGTCCCCAAATATATTCATAACTTATATTAAAGAAACTATGTGCATGTTACCTTACATGAAAGAAAAAAATGTAGAGGTGTCACTAGTATCAAAGACTTCCTGATGATCTTTGTTTATCATCTAGTCACAGGGACTCTTACAAAAAATACAAGAATACACACTGAATAAAGATAAAAATTGCCATAAGAATCAGAGATATCCAATGCAAGAAAGTTCACCGCTATTTCTGATGGCTTTAAGGGGGATTGAAGGAAAATACATGTAACCAGAGGAATATGGACCTTTGAATCTGTTTATAATCTACAATAAAAAATATTTACCCCTACCATTTATTTCTTGATTTGCTTACAGTTCTCTTGATATACTGATGTCTATAATTTAATGGCATGAAGTTGGCTAAAATATCTTCTTTACAGTTCATGCTTTAGTCATCTTAAGAAAACACTTTGTTGGTGTGCAACATAGAGCCTTAATTATCCCATGGAGCCAGAGAAAGTTTTTAAAATGTTACAAAAAAAAAAATGCTAACATGGGAGCCAGACACAGTCTCTCGGGCGGGCAGCAGCATACAGACACACAGCTCCTGTCCATCTCCTGTGGGCTTGAGCCAGCTAGTACCATTGCTAAGCTGAGCTGCTGACATGAGAGTTTAAGATTTGTCTCAGGCAGTCAGAGAATGCTGAAAGCACAGCATTCCTAGAAAACCTTTAAACAAATACAATAAAAAAAATGGGTATAGACAGTTATAGAAAAAAAATTAGGGGCTGGAGAGATGGCTCAGTGGTTAAGAGCACTGGCTGCTCTTTCAGAGGTCCTGAGTTCAATTCCCAGCACCCACATGATGGCTCACAGCCATCTGTAATGAAATCTGATGCCCTCTTCTGGTATGCAGGCATATATGCAGGCAGAACACTGTATACATAATAAATAAATAAATCTAAAAAAAAAGAAAAAATAAATAGTTTAAAAATAATAACGTCTTTAAGGAAAGAATAAAGTAATATAAAAAGATTAGGCCACGAAAAGATAGAAAATACACAGGGAATCTGGATCCTGTATGGTACTTTGTCGACTTTGAATTTTTAAATGCTAATGTGCCAAAAACAATAGCTGCTGAGAGATATGAGTTAATGAAAACTGCTAAAATAAATCAACCTATATACATTAAGAATGTCTTAACTTAAAAATGAAAGTCAAAAAACATGTTGCATTGGGGGAGGAAGCAAAAAGTTATGGTTCTATTCAAAATTAACAAAGATCAAATTTGATTGGAGACCTCTTGAAAATCTTGGCTATAAACATGAAGAAAGAAACCAAGTGTTGTTGACACTATTTTTTTACTCTTTGACTCTTTGGCTCTTTGGGGACCTGCCATCCAGCTCCAAAATAAATACACACAGAGTCTTACTATTACTTACAAATGCCCAGCCTTAGCTTGGCTTGTTTCTAGTCACCTTTTCTTAAATTATCCCATCTATCTTTTGCCTCTGGACTTTTACCTTTCTCTATTTCCATATATCTTCTTTCCTTCTTATTCCATGTCTGTCTATTTGGCTGCATGGCTGGCCCCTTCTTTCCTTGCTCCTCCATCTCTCTCCCCAGATTTCTCTTCCTGTTTATTCTCTCCACCTGCCAGGCTGCTTATCCTTTCTCCTGCCTCACTATTGGCTGATCAGCTCTTATTAGACCAAACAGGTATTTTAAATAAGCAAAGTAACACAGCATCACAGAGTTATGCAAATGCAACATAAAAGAACACAGCACATCTTTGCATCATTAAAAAAATTCTACAGAATAAACAAATGTAACACATTTTAAAATAATATTCCACAACAACAAAGAAATACTACAGGACAGGTGATGTATATACTGACCCCTCTACTATGGGAAAAGCTCTGAGACTCGATGAGACATGATAAATCTTGTTGGCTACAGAGTCCTCATGTATTATTGTTACATATCATCCTTTTATATGGCATGGATAGAGGTTTAGTTACACAGTCCAAACAAACTTAGAAAGTTAACAGATGCCTTTTACATGCTAAAACATAAAACAAAAAAATTATCTTTAACTGACTTGTGCATACCACAATTCCATACTTGTGTTAATGCAGATATATATGTTACTTTTATAAGTTTATGTGTTTTCAGAACAAAAGGACCAGATACCAATAAATACAAGTAGCCCAGATGATCTAGTCTCTCAGAATGTCTCTGTTGCAGTTTCCTCAAAATTCTACATCCAGAACAATTTCAAAGGGGCTACCTGAGATGGTCCAGCCTCACACACTATTCCATACAGGATTTCAGTTAAGCTCTGAACTTCCCCATTACACCGAGACTAGACAAGAAATGATACAGCTGGTTTTCCCAGGACTTGGCCACTATGTTAATTTTCTCAGTGTTCCCTAAATGTGCCATTGCCCCCAGGCAGCGGGAAGTAATTTTAAGAACATTAATTCTTAAATTAGGCAGTGGGTAGTTTTTGGTTATTTGGTAGGATATAGATGTTTGTCATAATTTAGGGGGGTTCATTACAAATTGTTACTGGTCATGGTTAGGAAAGAAACTAAACAAGGGAGGTTGGATTCAAGGATCATTTTCTGAAAAGAAAAAGGCGGATATGTGAATGATAGGATTAAAGGGTAGATAATTGAATTTTAGGCTAAAAAGTAGCTACTAGTCTATTTTTTTTACAATGGTATGGATTTTTGTATATTAATACAAAATTAAGGTTATTTTTGTTATAACATACTGTATATATGTTTCTATTCTTGTTTAAGGTATTGTACCTATGCAGCTCATTTTAAAAATGTAATATAAAGTTTTAGTCCTTGAAAACTATTATTATAAACCATTTAGGATAATTAAAAAGCACAGATTAGTAGTTAGTCATCTGTAACAATCAAATTTGTAGTCATGTTAGGTATGTTTTCAAGGTCATACAAAGATGTATTTAAGAAAGATATGATCTTCAAACAGTTCAGAGAGACCTACAGAATATGGCAATTAAGGTGTTTTAATAACATAAGGTTTTTCATGACAGCGAGACACTCTGCTTATAGCAGCATCAATCTACCTAAAAAACAATGATGGGCATTGAAGAATTTCCATATGGAGTTTGCTTTAACTGTGGCAAAGTTAGCCACTGGGCAAGAAACTGCCCTTGCCTTGACTGATGATAGTATGCTGCTCAAATTGGACACAAAGGATACAAAAAAATTGACTACTAATCTTGGTCAAGACAAAGTAGGACAGTCCTTCAAAATGCTGCTTCACAGAAAAGTATGTCAAATATTCTAGTCCTTTAGGCCAAAGATGGATGCTCCATTGTTGCAGAGGAAACTTGGGTGACTCTCCAGACAGCTGTTTCTGTTGTTTCTATAGTTTTGGAAGTTGCTTGCTCTGCATTTCCTGTTTACTCGGGTAATATTATATCTTTCTTGGATCTTTGATGGTATTAAAGACTAGATAATTATAATTTTACACTTACTATCCAGTTTTACAGTTTTTCTTGTTACCAAATTTAGAAAAGAAGCTTACATAAGAGATGTAATGTGTATAAGGTTGAGAGACATAAAAGCTTAAATTGTTTATCTAAGAAAATGTTTTGAGATCTAAAAAAATAGTTTTAGGATGGTAAAATACAAGTTATGATAAAAATGGTTTAGGTATAGAACTTTAAGTTCATCAATGTAAGATAGATAATAGAATACTTTCTTCAAATATGCCAAATACAAATGGACTGGACTTTCTGAATGTAATTCTTAACTGACAATTGTTCTTATTGTATATAGTTTTACTATGTTAGAGTTAAAACTTTTTCATTTAGACAAAAAGGGGGAAATGTGGGATATTTGTACACTATGTGAAGACACATTGCTGTAATTGGTTTAATAAAGAGCTGAACAGCCAATAGCTAGGCAGGAGGTATAGATGGGACTTCTAGGCAGAGAGTGGAAATAGGAAGAGTTAATCGAGGTGTGGAGAGATGCAAAGAGATATGGGGGAAGCAGGATGGGTGGTATGTGACAGAACCTAGATTAATAGAAATGGATTAATTTATTTTATAAGAGCTAGTTAAAAACAAACCTAAGCTAAGGCCAAGCTTTCATAATGAATAAGTCTCTGTCATTATTGGGAGCTGGCTGGTGGGACAGAAAGAGTCATTACATTCTCTCTTTCATTATGAAGTAAAGACCAGATCACATGCTGAATTGATCAGTAAGGAGATTTTTATAATTCCAGGGTTCATAATGTTAACTTTCTACTTTTAGTCAAGTATAGTAATATTTAGGAAAAGAGAGATGAACAAAAGCTTACATTTTAGATTGTACAGTTCCCATTATAACATAGCTTCCATTTTATTATTATAAAGAAAAATGATATGCTTTGCTCAAAGCACCAGAATATTTTCACGATTCCACGTATATAACCTGTGACCAGTTGTCTCAATTGCTTGATAGACTTTGTCAGAGTCCATAACTTTTACAAAGGCTATGAGAAATGCAAGTTTTACTCCAATAATTAGAATTCTTACATTACAGTTTAACTGTTTCAAAAATTATTAGAAAAATTACAAAAGTAAGTTGTAAAATAGCCATAAAAGGTTTGTGGGAGAAATACACACCACTATACCATGACTCTGAAAGATGCATGCATTTCTTCCTTGGCCTTGAATTTCAGAGCCCTGAAGCAGACTAGACTTCACGGAAGGAGAAAAACACTCTGCTTTGCTCAGCTTTCTCTCTTAAATCACATTTATGTATTACTACCATTACACAATTTTTGTAATTTTCCATAACAACTCACTGAGTGTCCTACTATATTCATCAACATATGACCCTTTATGATAGCTTTTGCTTGACGGTCTTGCAAAGTATCTATATTCAACAACATATGACCCTTTATGATAGCTTTTGCTTGACGGTCTTGCAAAGTATCACAAGAGCTCTGGAGTTCATGTTAGTGTAGCATGCTTTTTTCTCTTGTATAGGATGCCAGCTGTCTTTACTTGAAAACTGACTTTGAAATGTTTTCCTATGTTTGTTGATTCTGCTCAGTTCCTTTCATAATTGAAATCAGGCAAAGAGGGAAGCTGAATCCAAACAATAAACTTCATCAACAATCCAGTAGAGGTGACTTCAAGTTTCTCTTGAATATTACGCAATGTAATTGTGAGTTTGAAAATGTAAATATAATTTCTGTACCTAGTACAAGTTTTTCTATATTAAACCAGTGGGAGGTGAGGCTACAGAGGGCTTTCTATATTTAATGAAGTTCTTCAATGTCTAGGGATGTGATATAGGAAACACCTAATGCATTTTCTTTAAAATCCAAATATTGTGGTGGTATACAGGATTAGTCAAGGAATACCCATAAGCCAATTTCTTTCTAAAGAAATAATAATGATGATGAATATTGTTATTATAATGATTTATTTCATCATGACTCTAAGTATTTTACAAACAACAGTTACAACTTGGTATAATTTCAGTGTAGAAATGAATCTATTTCTCCCCATGGAACGACAAGGATTTCTATTTCAAGAATAAAGATGATATTAATAATCCATTTCTTCCATAGGTTGGAAAAGAGAAAGGTAAAGCAGAATGTACACAGAAACCAGAGTATGAGCCTTTTATTTGAGGTAGTTTAACATCAGTCTAGTTGAATACCATTTCGTGTATTCACTGGTGAATATCAGTGCCTCATGAAAGCCTTGAAACATCATGAGTAAACTGAGAAACATGTATATTTGTATCATACTGCATGTTCTGTGGAAACGTACTCTTAAGGATCCTGAAGGGAAAAGAAAGCACATAATTGCATAT
Source organism: Peromyscus nudipes (assembly GCA_902168325.1). Taxonomy (NCBI): domain Eukaryota; kingdom Metazoa; phylum Chordata; class Mammalia; order Rodentia; family Cricetidae; genus Peromyscus; species Peromyscus nudipes. The sequence continues at coordinate 7,368 of CABHPH010151674.1, forward strand.
TTTGAATCTTTGAATCTCTCTGTCTCTCTCTTTACCCCCACATGACACAGATAGAGACATACTACATTACTATTTTAAAGGTATTGAGAATTGTGGTAAGGAAATCAGTCTGGGTCTGGGGTGTAGCTGGCTGGTAGAGTGTATAGTACATGTGCTTAAAGGTCCCAGAATTCAATTGCTAACACAAAGAAAGAGGCAAAAGAGGAAGAAATGGAGATAGAGGGGGGAAGGAGGAAAGAGAAGAAAGAGGAAGGAAGGAAGAAATGAAGAGGAGGAGCAGAAAGAAAGGAAGGAAGGAAGGAAGGAAGGAAGGAAGGAAGGAAGGAAGGAAGGAAGGAAGGGAAAAAGAAGAAACAAAAATTCATTTGGATCGCAAAGATCCAAATAACATCTTCCTTCTTAAAAAGAAAAAGAAATAGGAAGAGTTCAATATTCCTCACCTCTTTATGAATTATGCATAGCAGTGAGTCATTCTTTTCCTGTAAACAACAGAATTAATAATATATAAAACAATATATTTCTGCTTTTAATTAGGCATCTGTACTCTGCCAGAATATTCTCAAGTATATTTTTATTAATGTTATGATCAGGCTTCCTAAGTCAGTATATATATAAATATAAATATATATATATATATATATATATATATATATATACTGCTATCTAACTATTCATGATTTTATTTTTTTGGTAAAATCAGATTTGAAAATCTATTTGAGTGGATGCCAAATACTTAAAAAGGACTTACTATATATGCAACTATCATTATCAACATTCAGTAACCAGCCTGTCTTCAAATTATAGAGTTAAATTGTGGAGGAAACTTATTCAGTCTTTTTCAATGAATGAAGTCATATTTTTAAAGAGTTCAAAAGCATAACACATAAGGAATTAATAAAGAAAACTTTTTTATTCATTCAAAAACTACTTATTAAAGTATAAGCACAAAAATGCTTGCTTCAAGGTTTAGATAAAAGTCCAATTTTATATAAAGGGTGGCCATATCCTAGATTTTTAATATCAATATGCAGCTATAAAGATGTGGGTTGTATCCAAAGAGTGTCCTAATGTGGAAGACTCTTTAGGGGGAATCTTAAAGATGGACCCTGACATTTGCTTGGATTTTTTTCTCTTACAATCTAAACTTAATCAATCATGACTTCAGCTGAAAGTTTGAAAAAGACAGCATGCACATTTAAAATATCATCTTGGTCCTTAAAATTTATCTTTTAAGTTGGCTGGAAAATTGGCTCAGCAGTTGAGAGTACTTGTAGTTTTTTCAGAAGACTCTAGTTCAATTGCTCACATTCACATGGTAGTTCACAGCCATCTATGTCTGCAGTTCCATAGCATCTGACATGCTCTTCTGATCTCCATGAGCACATCACACAAGTGGTGCAGGTACATACATGCAAGCAAAAGACTTATACAAATGAAATAAAATAAATACATCTTTTAAAATTAAATTAAAATTACCCTTTAAGAGGTAGTAGATTTAGTCAATTTTATTTTTTTTTTTTGGTTTTTCGAGACAGGGTTTCTCTGTGTAGCTTTGCGCCTTTCCTGGAGCTCACTTGGTAGCCCAGGCTGGCCTCGAACTCACAGAGATCTGCCTGCCTCTGCCTCCTGAGTGCTGGGATTAAAGGCGTGCGCCACCAACGCCCGGCTAGTCAATTTTTTTTAAAGGACAAGTGTAGCATGAATCTTAAAAGGTCTTATTAATTAAAAAAAAAACATGGAGCCAGAAATAGGGGTGAAAATCTGACAGAGATCAGAAGAATCAGAACAGCCACCAGCTAACCTTACCTCACCACGCCACAACTTCCAAAGTGCCTTCTACTTCCTGTCTTGCCCGCGCCTTTATTGCCTTGTTGTTCTGCCCTCTCCTTGGCTATCTTAGCCCAGCTACTTCACTTCCTTGCCACTGCCTGTCTGTACAGACCTTTAGGTCTCTGTGGTTGGTACTGGGATTAAAGGCCTATGTCACACTTGGCTCTGTTCCTTAGTATAGCCTTGAACACACAGAGATCCAGACGGATTAAGGGCATGTGCTAAGATTGCATGACTTCTGTTTTTACTAAGAGTGGCTGACCTTTATCCTCTGATCCTCAGATAAATTTTATTGGGGTACACAGATAATTTATCACCACATTTCCCCTTTTGGTCCAATAAAAATTAAAAAAAATAAAGAAAAACTATATACAATTAGTACAATAACTATATATAATATATACAAACAATAAATACATCAACAATGTCTAGTCCATTTGCATTTGACAAATTCAGAGAAAATATTCCATTATCTATCCTATTTTGGTAAGTCCAAAATGTACCTAATTCACTTTCTGTCCTAACTTGTATTAACAACAGAAAACTATCTTATGATGTCTTTCAAACTTACACACTTAACACCTCTTAGTGAGTTTCTTTTCTGAATTTCTTAACAAGGAAAACTGTTACTATAACTGTCTATTCTTCAACTCCCTCAATGACCCAAGAGGGAAATAATATTACCTAGTAAAACAGGAAGTGCAAACAAGCAACTTCCAAAAAAATGTGAGTTGACAGAAATAGCCAGCTACCTGGACAGTCACCCTTGGTTTCTCCCAATGTTGGGGCATCATCTTCAGCTTACAGGCTTAGTGTATCTGACAGACTCATTTGTGAAGCAGGATGTATGCAGGATCTACAGCTCAACCTCACATTTGGTGCGAGTATTCCAAGTACCAGATAAACTTGAATTCCGCCAGTATCCTGTCATGATTCAGGATTTTAAATTCTGAAAATTGCTATCTTCTGGTGCTAAAAAAAAATAATAATAATTTACCATCTGATGTAGGCAGGCATGTTTGATGCTAATAACATTCTTATAAATTTAGCTTTCTGTATTAAGTATTCATTTAAGTCTTTAATCTTGGAAGTCAATTATCCTGATTAAAAACCCTTACATTATTACAGAAGTCTCATTTATATTTTTGTAGATACACTTAAATTTAGAATTGTAATGGCAATGCACAAAATACATATGGGTTAATATAAGTCATAGACAACTCCATTAGCCTTTTCCCATATCCACGTGAACAAAAACCCATTACTAATCTAGTCCTTTTTATGCTCAAAATAATTGATCTCTTCTTAAAATTTCTGACACTAGAGATCTCTCGATTGCAATCAAGAAACAGTTAAAGATACTTGACAATTCTGAGATTTAATTTTATAGTACTTACTCCAATATACAGAATATGAATTATCCTCAAATGTCAAGTAGATAAATTGTCTGTATCAAGGAAGTATGCTAACGGTACAAGAGCCTAAGTAAATATTAGTATATTTTCACAAGTTGTTGGGTAGTTAATTAACACAAACCAAGCCAAGAATCTAGACAGTAAGTGTAAGGATAAAGTTAAAAACAAGAACCTACTGATGAATGTGGTTTCTGTAAGTACTGGGATGGATATATGGAAGGAAAAAGAATATAATTCACTAAGTATCAAACATCTAATTAACATAACAGGCTTTCTTTCCTAATTAATGGCCTCTGATTGTTCAATATTAGCCCTAGTTCTTATCAATTTGGCAGAGTCAAAGCCAACATCTAGATGATAAAATAAAAGGCATTTCCTTTCCCCAATCTGCCTCTCTCCACAACATCTACACTTTAAAATGCCTATATACGAGAGATAGCAATAGAGGAGTGCGTGTGTAGAGAGGCAAACTCTGGAGGATATTGTCAACTGAACTAATAATTGTAAAGCATTTTTATTTTCTAATGTTGAATGAGGAAAGAGCCTTTGAACCACAGAACTTAACCATTCAGAAATAATGCAAATAGACTAGCTTGTTTATTTCTTAGCTTACACTTTTAAGGCATCACTGTAAATCTAAGTTTACTACTATACACAACTTCTACAGGGGACATTTCTCCAATGTTGACACCATTATATGAATCCATGTCATGCTTCTAAGTTGAAAACCTCATTTCTTTTTACTCAGATTTAAGTGACAGTATTTTCTGAACATCGAGGTACCCTCTGTGTAATGCATGTGACAATTTTTAATAGAAAAATAAAGTAGTGCACATAGTTCACATGGAAAGAAATTTGGCAAGAGCTGCCCTGGGAACCTGGTCCACTGGTGACTCAAAACTGGAGCAAGATCACAGATGTTTGCTCTCTGATAAGAACAAGGTGCCCGTTATAATTTGCCTGTGGTGACCTTTTAAATAATGTCAAGTCCCAAAGATCTACCACCATCTGGATGGTTGCTGGCTCTAAGACAGGGCATAGAGAGGAAAACAGTTATTTTAAACAGTGAAAACTGATATTAATTTTTCATAATCATTTGTTGTGTCTGATTTAGTCCCATTACTCACTCTCTGCATGTGGTTCCTAATTTTCTGAGTAACATAGACCTTTATAGTTACTTTCATCACAAACCAACTTACAGAAAACAAGTAGAATAAGACTCTCCCTAGTTTCTAGCCAAAAATCCTTTTGAGGAAATAATTCTATCTGTGGAATGACTATTGCATGTCATGTAAAATAGAAAATCACATGATTAATTTTCTGCTATACCCAGAACACATGGCTCAAACACATGGGCTTAAAGAACCACCTTATACATAATAATACCACCTACATTACTGTTCCCAATTCAGAGCTGGCTGCAGACCCTGTTGTTCTACAACTATGCATTCCTGCATTTCTTTTGGTTGTTCTATTTCAGTTTTATTGCTTTACAGAGTGGTAGCTGCATTCACAATATAAGAAATATATTTGACTTGTGAGCCTGACTAAAATTTCAAGTCTCATTAGATAAACTCACATTGTGTTCTTGACTCACCTCCCTATATCAGTCCTAAACACAAAGAAACAGAAGTCAAGACATGCCCAGTTCTTCCCATTTCTACCTGATTCTTTCCTCATACTTTCTTGCACACCAACATTCTTATTTTTTTCCTTTGTGTATTGACAATCCATTTTATAGATAGAGATTACTCCAATTCTCTTTTCTGCCTTTTGTAAGTAAAATCAACGAGATCATCTCAAAACATATTCCGTTATAAGCAGGGAGATAGTGGTTCAACCTTTAATTCCAGCACTTGGTAGGCAGAGGCAGATGGAACTCTGAGTTCAAGGCCAACCTTCTCTCTTGAGCAAGTTCCAGGACAGCCAAGGCTACACCGAGAAATTTTGTTTTGAAAGATTATATATATATATATATGAATTAATTTGGCCCTATAAATATTAGTAATTTTTTTGTCATTTTAATGTTCTGAAACACACACAATTGAATATAAAGTAGGCTATAAATTATCAGGTATATATTTCATAATTGAATCAGACTATTTCCTCAAAGCGTAGTGACTACTCAGCTACTGAAATCTGTGTAATTTAAAAGTGTAGACTGTAGGACAAAGTAGTGTTACTAGGATTGTGTACCATATATAAATACATAAACTTCATTTCCTAAGTGATTGACTTAGTACTTGGGTTCTCCTTGTTGCCTTTGATCCTTTGACCCATATCTCTTTCAATACCTAAATGTAGAATTCATTGCTTTGCGGCCATACTGCTACATAGAGAGAAATAGATTCCAAAGATTTATTTACTGAATGAGTTAAAGGAAAGCATACCTGTGCTCTACAGATAATAATACAGCATTATGATAGACATTATTCTTATCTTACGGAGTCACTCTCTCTGAGCATAGCATATATATGGACGTATACATGCTACATTTGTATCTATGTATGCAAAGATAGATACATATACTCGTTTATATGTAGAAGAATAAAGGTAGATCTATCTCTTCCCCAACACAAAACTCAAAATTGATAAAGATCCTTAACCTAAGACTGGATATTTTGAAACAGGAAACATGTAAGCAGAGGCTTGGACTTTTGGATAACACTCTAGTAGCACAAGAGTTAAGACCAAGGCCTAACAAATGAGATCTCACACATGAGGAACTTCTGAAAAGCAAAGGTAACACTTGATCAAGTGTCAGAGCAGCACAAAGGAAAGGACATGTTTGCTGTGGGATGTTCTGTATGGCAAATGTGTTGCTAATAAAACACTGATTGGCCAATGGCTAGGCAGGAAGTATAGGCGGGACTAACAGAGAGAATTAAAAGAGCAGGAAGGTGGAAGGAGAGGCTGCCAGATGCTGCCAGCCACCGCCAGGACAAGCAGCATGTAAAGATGCTGGTAAGCCACGAGCCACGTGGCAAGGTATAGATTTATAGAAATGGATTAATTTAAGATATAAGGAGCCAGGCGTTGGTGGCGCACACCTTTAATCCCAGCACTCAGGAGGCAGAGGCAGGTGGATCTCTGTGAGTTCGAGGCCAGCCTGGGCTACCAAGTGAGCTCCAGGAAAGGCGCAAAGCTACGCAGAGAAACCCTGTCTCGAAAAAAACAAAACAAAACAAAAAAAAAGATATAAGGACAGTTAGCAAGAAGCCTGCCACGGCCATACAGTTTGTAAGCAATATAAGACTCTGTGTTTACTTGGTTGGGTCTGAGCGGCTGTGGGACTGGCAGGTGAGAGAGATTTGTCCTGACTGTGGTCCAGGCAGGAAAACTCTAGCTACACATGTTTGTGAGTTTTAGTGCCGACAGAAGATGTCTAGAATACACAAAGAACTCAAAAAACTAAACATCAAGAAAGCAAACAACTCAGTCAAAATAGGCTATGGTTCTGAACAGAGCATCCTCAAAAGAAAAAATACAAATATCTAATGCACCCTTTAAAACATGCTCAGTATCATTAGCTATAAGAGAGAACAAATTATCATATTCTGTCCCATCAAAATGAGAAAAGGTGTTATCAAGGAATTAAGGGTCAGGAAATACTGATGAGAATGTGGGCAAAGGGGAATCCTTATTCACTGCTGATGGGAGTACAACGTGGTACACTGTGGATATCTTTGAAAAGGTTCCTAAAAATGCTGGAAAAAGAACTTCTACTTGACTCAACTATACAATTCCTGAACATACCCTCAAAGGTGAATCTATCCTATGACAGAGGTACTTGCCCATCCATATTCATTCCTGCTTTATTCACAATAGCTAGGAAATGGAATCGGTTAGATGTCCACCAGCTGATGAACAGATAATGAAAATGTGGTGCATATAAGCAATGAAATTCTATTCAGCTGTGAAGGAAAATGAAATCAAGAAATTATTAGGAAAATGAATGGGACTCAAAAAAAAAAAAAGTACTGCGTGAGGTGACCAGATCCAGAAAGACAACCACATTTTGTCTATCATAGGTGAAACTTGTCAGCAGACTATTGGGTGAGGAGTCCACGGGACAAATTCATTCATTTTTGCTCATCTACTAAACACTGATGGATTCTGGGTGAGGGTTGATTATTTTGATCAATTATAAACCCACTGAAGATCCCTCCTGCTACAATGGGTAGTTTCAAGCACATTGTTATGCAAATAGACCTACTTAAACTCAATTGGCTTCACAACAACAAAAAGATATGAATTTGGAAAAGGACTAATAGGGAAATTGGGGGTATTAGGAATGTAACATATTCATATATAAAATAACTAAATAAATTTAATAGAAGTCTAAAAATAAATAATTTCTTAAAAGAAGTAACTATTCATGGACATTAGTACTCTGTTGATAAGTTGGGACATCCAGAATACGATTTATTTTCAGTATAGTTCCACAAATATAGACATTAAAAGTGGCTGGGAAAACTCATTCTATGAATCACTGCATTTGTGATTTGTACCTTGAACTTTTTCTCAATTAAAACTGTCGCCATTTGGGTATGTTATAAATCAGCCTTTAGTGGCTGCCAATCTATTGGGTATCATTGGGACAAAGAAAAAAAATAACAAACAAACAAAAAAAAGAATGAGCAGTTATTGGAAATTGCTTGCAACTGTGACAATCCCCAAATATTGAACTGTGATAAGTATTAAGAAGTCCAGAGGGTTGCCGGGCGTGGTGGTGCACGCCTTTAATTCCAGCACTCGGGAGGCAGAGCCAGGCGGATCTCTGTGAGTTCAAGGCCAGCCTGGGCTACCAAGCGAGTTCCAGGAAAGGCGCAAAGCTACACAGAGAAACCCTGTCTCGAAAAACAAACAAACAAAAAAAAGAAGTCCAGAGGGGAGAACAAAATAAAAACAAATATTATTTTTATGTGAAGGTGACCAGGAAAATGGGATATAAAAATAAATAACAAGCCCCATTATGAAGTCAGTCGATACTGAGTTAAAGAGTTTGGGCTTAAACTTAAGCTTATTGCATAAGATTTTGATAAGCTTTGATAATTTAGATGATGGTCCTTATTAGATTAGCAATAGGGAAAAATCATTTGGGCCAAAAGGAGGACATGAATTTGAAGGGACAGTGTCATGAAAGGGAATGATAACTAACTAGAAGCCTACTGAATAGCTTATTTATTTATTTTTATGGGTAGGAGTGTTTTGTCTACATATATGTCTGTGTATGACCTGTGTGTCTGGTGCCCCCTAACTGATCCCAGATCAGTGGAAGAGAAACAAGTGTTCTTAAACTGCCGAGGCATCTTTCCAGCACACTCCTACTGAAGAGTTATAAATAGTAAATTCATAGAATTAATTAGTTTACTGGTAGTGGGAAAGGATGGAACAAAAACTGGATGCCAATTAGCTCGGACAGTGCACTATCAAAGTTTGATGGCAAGGGTACCAGTTTATTAGCTGTCTGTTTTTAGTCCCAACAAAATTAAGCATTAAATTAAAATTAAGCAGATTTTTGATGGTGGTGAACATTTTTGATTTGGGACAGAATTGAGACTAGCTAGCTTAAGTACCAAGATTCCAAGAAGAGCTAAAATCCACATTCAAATATTTCTTATGAAGTCAGAATCATTAACTTTATGAATTCGTTTGCTCTGAGGCTGGTATCAATTGTACATTTTAACTACCTGTTGACAGCTTGTGTAGATTTCCTAAAATTTTCTGACTTCTGCCCATAGGAGTTGTCATAGTGTCTTTTCTCTCAGTAGAAGCAAACATATAGTATGTGCATCCCGTTTCCTCAAAATTAAGATGGTATTTTTCTTAGTTAATTAAGATGGTATCTGTTAGCATTCTGCCCTCACTCCAGCTGCATGACTGCACATGAACAGTTCAGGGATTAAGCAAAAGGTCTTGCATCTTACTTTATCAGTGTGCGCTGATGAGCACCTGCAAGTGGAGTGGTCATGCAATCAGTGCATGCGTGGTGGAGCTCCATAAGCCTGCCTGTGCATGTTCACCGGGAACCCTTAAAAAGCTGGACACAGGCACCACCCTCTCTCTGTTCTGCTCCTTCTTCCCCTTACCATCTTTCCCTCTCTCTGCATGTGCTCCTTTCCCAGGCCTGGTTCTCCCCCCCCCACACACACACTTCCTCCTAATAAAGCTCTCTGCTCCTAAGGTAGTTGTGGCCGTGCCTCATGACCTTTCCACGTGGTAATCAGTGCTGATAACCAGCACCATTTATCATTCATTTCAGTATCTTTCTTAGTTAATAGCAAGTAATCAGAAAAACAACTAATCTCAAAGGTCCATTTTGTTGGACTCATAGTTCTTCTCCCTTATCTAACTAAGCATAATATATTCTTGCAGGTTGCACTGGAAATATAAGCATAGGAAACATCTTTAATTTGATATCACATATTGGCTCTTCAAAAATATTTTCAGCACGATCCTACTACCACAGTCTTTCTAAATCCCAAGTCATCACTATAATGCATCATCTCATCATATTACAAAAAAAACCAAAACAAAAACACCAAATTTAGATAAAGTGTCAGTAATCTAGCCACAATATTAAGTTTGTAGATAATTAAGATATAATTGAATTTCACAGTTGACTAGAATCTGAAGACAAAAATTAATGAAGGTTAATATCAAGACTTGTTAGACAGAATTACAGCCTCCAAGGATGGTTTTATACTCATGTTGTTTAATGATAGAGATTCAGAGAAATATGGCATTAAGTGACCATCATTTTGTAAACAGTAAGCTTACACAAACCTAACTGGAAGGGATCAGTTAACATGGTTTCTTGAAACAGTCTACAGACTCATGTATGAGAGTGCTGATAGCACAATGTGTCATGATGCTACACAGTAAACTGTTGTATGATATTGTGTTTCTGTTCTGACAAATAAAGCTTGCTTGGAGTCAGAGGGTGGAGATAACCACTAGTTAACCATAGAGGTCTGGAGGTCTATACAGACAGGAGACAGGAAATGATAAGATGGGGCAGAGAAAGGAAGTGATAAGGTAAGGCAGAGACATGATCTGGACCCTTTTGGTTGGAGGATCCAGAGAGGTAAGAAGTGACTGTGGCTGCTCCCTTGCTTCTCAGATCTTTCAGGTTTTACCCCGATATCTGATTCCTGGTTTTCATTGATAAGATTAACTAGATTTATGCTTCAATAAGCCATTTTTGTGTATAATTAGGAGGAACAAATTCTAAATATAAAAACACACTGTAGGCTGGGCGGCGGTGGCGCATGCCTTTAATTGCAGCACTCAGGAGGCAGAGCCAGGTGAATCTCTTTGAGTTCAAGGCCAGCCTGGTCTACAGAGTGAGCTCCAGGACAGGCACCAAAATAACATGGAGAAACCCTGTTTCAAAAACCAAACAAAAATCAACAACAAAAAACTGTAGTAAATAAATAAAATAATATTGTTTATTATTATGATATACATAATTGTGTTACATATAATTATTTGTACTATATATTTGTGTGATTGTTGTACAGTAGACTGGTTCCTACTGATATCACCTTAAATATGTGAATAAAGTATTATACACAACATAATGCATTGGAATGGCTATGGCATCACCAAGCCTTTTTGATGTCTTGGAACTCCAGTCTTCTGCATAGTTCGTTATTGATTAAAATGTCCTTGTAAAGACCAAATTTATATTTGCATCCACAGAAATCATAAGTGTTATTTTATACAAAATAAAATAGATTTTTTTTGTATGTGACTGAAGGATTTTGAGACAGCAAGATTTTTTATTTTGGCCATTTGAGTGTGCCTAATACAATCACAAATGTCTTAATGACTTCTTGAGTAGAGGAAAAGGAGAAATTTGATGCAGTACAGAAGGATGGCTGCAGAAGTGATATGAACGATATGATTCTGGAGCTTAGAAGCGGCAAAGAATCAACTCTTCCTGTAGTCTGTGGAAAGAATCACACATTCTAATTCACTGATGTTAGGAAAATACTTGCTTGTAACTTCTGACATTCAGAACTCTCAGAAAATACATATTGTCTCTTTCAAGCTACAGATTCTATGGTAATTCCTTAGGAACATCAAGGGGAACTACCACATATATTGATAACTGGACATGAAGTGCTACTATAACAAATACCCAAAACTGTGTAAATAGATTTGTGATTTAGTAATAGGAGAAGAATGAAAGAAGGATTTATAAAGTACATCACTGAAAAAAATCCATTGTTCTGTTCAAATTATTAATACTAATATATTTGCTAATTATTCTGGTAGTGAGAAATCATTTAAGTAGGAGGAATTTCTATATATTTAGAGTAGTTATACTGAAGCTGTGAAGCTTCACATTGGAATTTACACTTTGCTCATCAAAAACATATTTTTATACACTATTCATTGAGAAGTATAGGTTTTGGTCTGGTTTATTTCAGCATGCGATTTTATTTTATTTGCAAGTTATTTATATGCTAGCATGAATTCCTTCACAGCCTGAGATTTTAAAAAAGGGTCTAGCTGTGTACAACCTTATAACACAGGCTCTGTGGGAGGAGGCAAGAAGGCCTCAGGAACTTGCTGGACATCCACCTAGATCTAGATTCAGTGAGAGACCTTGTTTCAAAAGAATAAAGTGGAGAGTGATTGAGCATGATATATATGCCATCATCTGGTATCCAAGAATGCATACTCAAAAACATGTACATATACCACACAGGTACACACACACACAGTCAGAGGGAGTGAGAAAGAAAAAAAAAAGAGAGGAAGAAGAAAGGAAGAAAGAAAGAAAGAAAGAAAGAAAGAAAGAAAGAAAGAAAGAAAGAACCTCCCATAATTTCCATAAGCTCAAAATATTCCAAATATGTGATTAAAATCACCCAATTAGGGATTAGTAAGGCTATTGCTATCCCACAGGAAGTTTCCGTTCCATTTGTGGACATTCATGTTAATTTAGGCTTCACATTTCTTTTTAAACTTTGAACCAGGTAACTTAATAGTGATGTTTTGTAACAGCACTTAGAAATTAATAAACAAGCTTTAAAATATTTTAAAATTTTGATGTTATTATGTGATGATCTGTCCAAATGTTTCAAAGGTAGGTATTAGTTATAAGGAAGATTTACTCAAAATTGTTATTGATATTTTTGCAGATTAATTTTTATGGCAATACGGTGGAAAATCTCATAGGTTGGTAGGGAGTAAGAAAAGTCATTTTGTCTGGTATGATATATTTTCATTCTTGTTTGAATGAAAAATTAGGTTATCCTTTTAATTCTAATCACACTATATTCATTTAGATCAAAAGCCTTAGGCATGTTGCTTAATTTCTTTGATGCTTAAGTTATAAATGTACATAGGAAGGATGGTGATGGCACCTGACTTATGACTTAACTATGTGCCCGAAATGATATCGTTTGAAAATTCTAAAGTAATAATAATGTTAATAATTTATCAAATGGACCTTAATTTTATATTTTCATTATTTTAATACATGTTTAAATCTTTTTATGATAAGATGTAAGAAAGGAAAAAATACTTCATTTTTGTATCAGGATTTGTTTATTCTAGATATAAAGTAAATAGGTGAAATATTTTCATCATCCCAAATTGTTTTAAATTTCAATGAATAAAGATGAAACTATTTACATATGAATTGACAACAATTGAGGTTAGATTTTCAAGTATTTCTTATTTTAAGAAAGCCTCCTTTTTTGATATCATATATCTACATATTTTATTACACAGATTTTTTTGTTTTTGTTTTTGTTTTGTTTAAGAAAGGAATTGAACAAGGTCACCTTTGAGTTATGAAAATAAGAAATTTTTATTTAAATATAACATGTCTATAATATGATACTTACAAATATTTAATCTAGAAAGATAATCCTCTGGAATAGAATTTATTTTCTCACTATATATGAATTTTTTAACTTTAAGAATGGTCTGTAATGTGTATAGCAGTTATATTTAGCTCATAATGAATATTCACAAGGATGCATGCATGTCATTAATAATTTCAGAGTTTGCTTTATATTTCTGAAGTTTCTTTATTTATAGCATTAACAATTTAAGCACCCATTTTTATGAATTTCCTACCTTAAATTAGAGAGAATATGTTTTAAGATTGTTCATTTTCATTTTATTTTCAATTTAAAGCAAATCTATAAAGTCAATTATATATGATGAACTTTCACAGATTCCATCAGCCCTATCTCAAATAATGAGCAGGTATTCATATAGTGACATGGTAGTAGTAAAATTAAAATTCTCTCTCAGTTAAGTTACTGCTTCATGATTATTAATGTATAGTTTGGAAAATGCCAGAATATTGCAAACACAGGGTCATGTAGATGAGCATAAGGCTACAAAAATGTATGCTTTTTGATTCAGTCATTATCAGTTAAAGTTTTTACTTACTTTAATCATTTATGTGGTATGTGAATTTGTCTTAACACATCTAGTTTATATATTTAAAAGGCACATTTACAAAATTCTAAGTATTCAGTGCTCGAAAACATACCAAACTGGGAATGTGGCATTTATATTTTCCTTACATAGCCAGTATGACCTTCCTTCCTTCCCACAATTTGGTTTTTTTTTTTCGAGGTAAGAGTCAGACATGTACACACATGTGCTCATGTGTGTGAACACAGACACACATACACACGCGTGCGCACACACACAACACTTACCCTCAGATTTATTTTTCATGGATTCAAACATCCACAGTCAAAAATACTTAAAAGAAATTTCAGAAAAGGAGGACACAGTCACAACTTTAGTACAATGTATTGTCATTATTATTTAATTTTACCATATACATTGTTGTTAATTTACTATGCCTAATTTATTCATTAAAACATCCCAAAGTTATTTATGTAAATGAAAAACATGCGTAAGGGATTTGGGATGTGGTGGTTGGTTGGTTGGTTGGTTTTTCAAGACAGGATCTCACTATGTAGCTGTGACTGTCCTGAAACTCATTATGTAGACCTGTCTGGCTTTGAACCTTGAACTCACAGAGATCTGCCCAACTCTACCTCCCTAGTGTTAGGATTAAAGCTGGCTCTTATTAAAGCTTTAATGGTTAACTTGTTAACTTGACTGAATCTAGAATCCCCTGGGAGACAACTCTCTGGCCATGCCTATAAGAGAATATCTTAATTGGGCTGAGTCCGGAAGACCTAGCCAAAATTAGGAAGCATCATTTCCTGGGCTGCGGTAGAATAAAAAGCGGAAAGCTAGCTGAGCATGCGCAGTAGTGCCCTAGTGCCCTAGTGTGGATACAATGTGATTATCCAGCCTCATGGCGTGTGCACGCTTTCAGTGCCCACTGCCACGACATTTCTGCCATCATGAACTGTGTTCTATCTTCCTAGAAGAACAAGCTAAAGCAAACATTCTTCACGAAGTTGCTTTGGCAGAGTGTTTTATTACAGCCATGAGAAACTAAATAAGATGAAGTTTGGGTGCTATTTGTAGTTTTAGACTCTGTCTTCCATGGATAAAGGAAAATACCTTTGTATATGCAACCAAAGTATAGCACTCACTGCAATATTAGACTTGAGATAGTATTGACATTCAACAGGATCTGACATTATCAAGATAATGTCACCACATCTGACTAACTTTATTTTTAAAGTTATTTAAAGTTAACAAATCACTTGACTTTGAAAAATTCCTAAAAGCATTCCAATTTTTTTTTAAATTAGGAACTTGGAAGTCTTTCCTTGTCATCTTCATTAATTATATATAATTTTATCACTACTGAATGTTAAGTAATATTAACATAATAAACCACCCTATATTTAGTCTTGCTATGTCCTCATTTTTATTCATGGTTATGATAGAACATCTGCTTGGTTGACATTTTAAAGGTGCTTTCACTGAAATAGGCTAACAAATGTTACTCAAAACTGCATATAACTGAAATTAATAAATCTCAAAATGTATAACAACAAAAGGTGATATTTACATCACTACATAAACTCCCTAAGTGATATGAATATAATTCATCATTAAAGGTCTTTATAAATCTTTACATATGACATGTAAATACTTTTAGCCAATCACAGAACTGGGATATAAAAATGATCCATCCTTAGTGTACATGACAAAATACATTATTTCAGAAGAAAAGGTGCATTACAAGATATGACAAGAATTTTCCCAATAAATAAAAGATGATGGTTCTTCTGAGTAGTATAAATTACTTAAATTCCACTTTTCTATTAAGTGACAAAATTTGTGTACACAAGAACAATTTCATTTTTAAAGTCTCTCTCCCTTTCTTCTTTTTAATTTTGGTTTTTGTTTTTGAGAGAGAATTTGGCTTTGTATCCCAGGCTGGCTGTGAATTCACTGTGAAGTCCAGGCTGTTCTTTTACTCATAACAATCCTGCTGCCCCAACTTCCTTATTACTCTAAGAACTAAAAGCATTGGCCACTCTGCTCTGTTAATGTCATGCTGTATCAAAGTAAGTTAAATATATACATAGACTTAGTACATCATTGACAGACTTTTGTGATGTGTTTTATGCTTGGTAATACATTGTCACATAGATTTAATTCTACCTGCTTTTATCTGCCCAGGCACATCATAAGACAGATTTTTTTTGTACTATATGTTATAAGTTCAAAGGTTTTGTATTCTGGAAGGTTCTCAAGTATGAAGAAGAGGAAGCTTGAAATTGATTTTGATATTTTGGGGGCCAAGTTCCCCATTTTAGATTTTTGAGACAATTGTTCATTAATATTGCAACACATTTACACACCATCATAAAGCAACAACACGTTTCTTGTCAGAATGAGTTTTCTCAAAAGGTAAGCCATGTTTAGATTCAAAGTTATTCTAATGAAATGGTACCATGCTGACAAAGTATGAAATGAGAGGGAAGGTATAGCATCCCACAGATAGAGCACAGATTAACTTTTACTGAAAGTCAAAATGGAGACCATTGCTTGATTAGTGCCCATATACTTCCTACAACTGATTCCTGAATCAGAAAGACATAACTCCAGAGATTTCTGAAGCCTTTGATCACTGCACGCCTTCCGTCATTGCCAGAGCCTCTGCTTGTAACTTGGTGGCATGGCTTTGCTGAATAGCATATTCTATAAAAGACAGAAGTGCCAGGGTTTCCAGATTTTTCCAATGCAAACAATTAGATGAATGAGAAGGAAAAGTGTGTGTTAAGAGCATTGACCATTGGAGTTCTGCACTGAATTGGGAAAACTTATTGAGGAAGAAATGTTTATTCTCTACAAACTGAGTAGGTTCAGTGAGTGGCATTCACATGTTTGTGGAAACCAATAACTGTCTAATTGTACTCAAGGCCTACTCAAAAGAAGGAGGATCGTGCCTTGTACTTGAAACCTAGGCAGCCTCCTGGGGCTAATGAGTGCATGGACCTTAGAAAAGAATCTGCTACTGCCACTTTGTTAGATCAGCATAATTCTATACTGTAATTACAAATCTTCCCCTTATACCCACAGATAAGTGTAGCTAATGCCCCTTATCAAAGAAGCCTCTCTAGGCAGCAAATGGAGACCATCACAGAAAACACAACCAGAAACAATGCAGAGATGAACCAATGATTGGGATCCCCAAACTCCAACACATTGATACTCATCACATTTCCTGAATCTGTGACTCAGGGAACGTTGTGGAAGAGGGGGAAGAAATTTTATATGAGCAAGAAAACTAGGAAGTTTGCTATGAAACAATATGCCCTAAAAATGGCTGCATTAACAAGACCAGAAAAAAAATAGAGGTAAAATTCACCCTCAGAAGTTTTTCTCCTGACACAGAGAAAGGGTGTATAATTACACTGATCTGTCACTATTAAGGGTGTGATCTACAATCTAGCTGAGCAGTTTTGGACTCTACTCCAACTCAACTGAATTAGCATCTGTAGTTTCTCAAGTTCCTCTAGTAATTCAGATGCACATCAATCAAAAAAGCACATTAATTAATCCCCAAATACACTGGTTTGGTATGCATTTGGTATCCACATCATGCCAAAATCAAAAAGAAACTTTAAAGGAATTTAGAAAATAATTTTTTCTATTGTTTTAAACAGTGGAGAATCCACATCTGGGACATGAGATACAGTTATTCTTCATTCACCTCAACAAATACTGGAATTGATGGAGGTCAAAATAACTGAAAATGACAACAATAGCAACAAACCTAAATCTATTTGAAGGAAAGAAGAGAGAAAGGGCTAAAGGCCCTGCCGACCTGCAGATGGTAAGTGGAAGATAAAGCTACAGTGATCAAAGTGTATAAAATTCTGCAAGTTGGAATACGCGCTCACATCAGCATCACGGAACTGCCTATGCTGGAGGAATATGTCTGCCCTCCACTCTGAAATATGGAAATTTAGTGTCTTCCACTGAGACAGAAAACCACCTGTTTGTTGTGATCAAGGGCTTTCCTCCAAGTGGGATTCAGTCAGAACTGAATCTGGCCCAAGCTGAAGGACAGTGAAGGCGAAGAATATATTGCCAAGACAGTGAGTGACCTGGCTCTGGGTCAAGCTCTCCTTAAACTGTCTCTCCACAGGAGCCGTCTTTCCTCTTTATCCCTCCAGTCTGACTCCTCACATTATTTTTGCTACCTGGCGGCAGTGTCAAATTATTTAGCTAGACTTTGTGCAAGCTTTCTCCATCTGCCCACTGGTGTGGATGTTTGCTTGATGCCTTTTGCTTATCTGATCTGTGACGGACAACTGTCTGAACTCCCTCAGCTTATCAGCAGCTCACATTCCCTCAGGTCACCTCAACTCCTGCTGCCTAGTGACCCAGGGTTATTACTTAGAAGGAACTCCTTGGACTTTGAAGCACTGACCTCACTTTATTTTTTTAAGGGAGTATTTTTTCATATAATAGTAAATCTTGTTGATGGGAGACTACAGAGCTATAAATAGATTCAGGAAGATTATGTGGCTATATGTCTGTCCTATTAGGTGTTAAAATTCATGGAAAAACATCAAGAATCAGAGAAGACTTAAAGCACTTCTGATTAATATAGTGGGGGACCTTCTGTGAAATAACAACCAGCTGTCAGACAGAACACTGGAAAGATGGACCATTCTCCCATCCGAGGTGGTATCTTTCTGCTGGACTTAGAAGTCAACAATTTCTACTTATGTTCTATGACTAAGACTGAGGAAGAGGGACAGAGTCAAATTCATGCTAATGTTATATTTTTTCTCATTTATTTCTAAAAGTTTAGGGTAAAATTTTACTTTGCCATTTATTCCTTATTTCAGCATTCTTTAATGCTATTTACTAAAATGAAAATCCTTTTTTATTTTTCAACATATAGGAAACAGATGGATTGACAAACCTACGTAGACATCTGCAAAAGAGTGTGGTTATACAACAGGACATTTATAGAATTCAATTTACAAGCAATAAAGGAATATAGTTCAGACTGGTATAAAAAGAAGGAAAAGGGTGGAGGGACAAAGGAGGTTAGCATTTGCTGGATGTCTGTTACTGTAAAATATTAGATCCCTAAACAACACAGGCTAATGTTAGGACAGAAGGTCACTCTGAAAACTAGCAGCAGAGCTGAGGACAGCATCCACACAGCTCAGTGAGCTAGAGAGGTAGAGTTGGTGCCTGCATGAAGCCTTCACCCCTACATTCTAGTCTCTTTGGTACAATAAGGTACTCTGCAGGCTATGGAAAGAGAAACCTGGACACCAACCCAGACACAAAACCTTCCACCTACGGTCAGTCCTGTCTGCAAGATGTGCTGGGGCAATGGTGGCCTAGAGCTTGTGGGAGCAGGCAAACAATGTTTAGTTTAACTTGAGGCCCACACTGTGAGAGGGAGTCCATGCCCTCCACCACCTGGGTGGCCAGGAACTGCAGACTGGATAGCCCAGAGATCTAGGGTAGAAACACAATTGCCCCCCATCCCCCTAAAAAAGAAAACCAATGAAATGATTCCTAATGATATTCTACTATACTCATAGATCGGTGCCTTGTTCTCAAATTTTCTAGCCTGTGGAAGGCCCAGCTGATTGAAATATTAATTGAGGAATTTTGAATTTTAACTTGATAATGCATGATACTTTTTAAAACAAGATAAAAAAAATCTACTTATAATCTGAGACTATTAAAACACTGGCCTCTGAGTGTCTTCACGTGGAGAAAAAAAAAAGAAAACAAGAGTGTTATTGTACTCTTTAGTCCTGGGGAGCCTAACTCATTAACTAGGTTGCATGCTATCTCTAAGCCAACCAACAGTAAATCACCAATCACCAGGCATCCAGTAACTGTGTTTTCTCTCCCATATAGAACTTTAGTCAACTAATAATTAGCTACATATACAAAATTACTCTTTTGCATTATTTTCCTTTTTGATTGCTTGATTGTTTTAGTCTTATTGGAGATTAAACCCAGAGCCTTGCACATACTAAACAGGTACTCTACCAACTGACCCACAGGCCTGGCCCACAACTCTCTTGAATCTTAATTTGACCACCAGAATATATTGCCTATTTTATATCTAGTCATCTAGATGAACATAACATTTTATGACTGTAAGTAAATATAAAGTTTAGAATGTTAGAGAAAAGGACCAGTGTTTCTCACTACAATGAGTATTCTCAAAGGAGGCAACAGCTAGTTTCATATTGTGCAAAACTGTGTTAGCATCTTCACACTGTGATTATGTAGCTAAGATAAAGTGGAAGAAGGAAGAGGGTTTTTTTTTTTTTTTAACTATTGTGTTTTAGAGTTTTTCAGTTCATGATCACTTGGCTTCATTGTTTTTGTTCAGTTACAAGACAGTATATTATCAGGGGAATGTATGGCAGATGAACCTTCTCACTTCTTCTCATCTGAAGTCCCAATAATGCTTTCAAGAGTGTGGACCCAATAATGACCACGTCTCACTAGACCTATTGGACTGAAGTTGTACCACTGCCCAATAGACACAGATGTATTAAACTCATTTAACACAGAGGGCATCAATATCCAAAATTTAGCAGGAGCAACAAGCAAGATGGGTATTTTATGTAGAAGGCTCAGTGTGCACAGAGCACATGAACTTTCAAAGTCTATCTACGGAATAACAAGATCATCTAGTGGAGAATGAGAAGAACATATCAAAAGGCTCTTTGTGGTTGAGGTAAGTGAAATAGCTGGGAAAGTAACATAAGAAACATTGCTGTTAGACTAATGAACTCACAGCAGCTATGAATACCAACACAAGACCTGCCAAGAGTAGAGTTTGGGACCATCAACACTCCATCAAAGGTAGGGCAGTAGATCATGAGGCTACACCTCTCCCTGAGAAGTTGTTGGCACTTAATGGTTTGAGAGGCTGGTCAGGCATCATTGTCTTCAGTGATATAGCCATGGGTATGTTGCACATCCTCCAATAAACCATTCCACTCAATGCTTATTCAATGACCCTAATTAAACTGAGTAAGTAACAAAAATAAACTACAAGTCAGGAAAGTAGAAAGGATACTTATTGGGAAGAAGGGGCACAGGAAGAGTAAAAGGTAGGTAAGAAGAGAAATGGGGGTGAACATAAAACACATTCTATACATCCATAAAGTTTTTAATGAATAAATTCAAAACAATTGATAAAAAGAAACACTGAACTAGAGGAACTGGTGAGAACCACACAGACTTCTATCTCCTTTGTCACTTTGAACTAATTTTAGAATTACAAAAAAACTTGCAAAAATGGCATGAAGAACATGTGTGTATCCCATACCCAATATTGTCTAAAACTACATTGAACATAAATATATTAAAATGAGGGAAACCAGACAGTTACACTGACAAGACACTGTTAATTAAAAACTTCATTTAATTTCACAAGTTTTAACATAAGTGCCTTTTATCTAGAATCCCATACTTAATTATTTCTCCTAATCTCCTTAGCCTAGGATGAGTTTACTCCCTAGAACAATTGGTCAACATCTGTAGATATTGGTCATCACAACTGGTGAATGTAACTGGTATATGTTGGATAATGGCTGGAGATCCATCAAAAACCATACTGTGCAAAGGCCTGTGCCATATAGTAGTGAATGATTAATTACATCATGTAAGTATTGTGAGATGAGAAAGAGTGATCTGCAAATAGGTGTGAAAGGCATGCAGCCGGGTTTAACAGAATGCTTATTTGACCAGGATAAGAATTCGAGCTGATAGGTTGGAGGAAGATGCCCCAGAAAATAGTGGCCTTGGAAATGTATTATGAAGACATCTAGAGAAAGAGTTTGAGTGTAGTCCTATCAGGTTGAAGCCTTCTTTGAATAATGATGTAATGTGTATAATAATAGTAGTTGTACTGTTGTTGTGTGGCCTTTTCTCTGGAGTGATAGTGAAGCATCACTCTCAGTTGCTATCCCTGTGATGCACTGCATCTTCTCATGCTAGAGAAGCCAAATGGAAGTATCCCTTTCTCATCTTGTACTAATGGTGCCCTGCAGCACCAATAGCAATATCCTAGACAGTACATTCCTGCTAAAATACAGTTATTGTACTTGCAGGAAAGCCTTCTTTACTGACCTTCCCCCATGCATCTTTCAAATCGAGTACTCCAGACTTACATTAAGTCTGAAATTACATTCAATTTTCCTTGCTGGAAAACTAGGATTGATTTCTGAGCCTGCAGTCAAGAGCCCAGACTCATATGGTGGGGTCAAGACCTGAGGTTTACCAGAAAAAGACAGACACCATTGTAACTCAACATTAGGCCATTCACTTTGGCTTCAATTTGTAGCATGGACAGAGAAAAAAAAAAGATGGTAGGACTAGAGGTTGCAAAAGAAATATACTAGGATGGTTTTGACAAAACATAATGAATTCTGTGTTTGAATCACAATGGGGGAAGAGAAGGAAATAAACACAATATGGTTGTGGAGATATAATTGATGAATGTCCATGGTTTGGAGATTGCATATGCTGTATGCAAGGGAGGAGTGATAGGGAAGAGGAGACAGTCAGTGACATTTCAGACAGGAAGATGAATGAAATAGTGGTTCTACTATAGCACAGCAATGCTGTGGTCTAGAATGGGACATGGTGATACTACATATCAAAAAGCAAGAGTTTGGAGAAAGATATTTGAATCTGCTTTGGAAACACTGTATCTAAGAAATCAGCATACCTATGCTTATTATACTTACCAGTCTTTTGTTTATTATCAGTGTCAATTTCTAGCCCCCAAATAGTAATAATCCATATAATACTAATCTCAAAAATAAATACATAAAATAATTTTCAATTATTGAAACATTACAGAATTTGAAGTAATCATGTCAAAAGCTGTAAATACATATGGAAAAAGTTGACTATACAAAGCAATTCTGATCAGAATTTCTTCTAAATTCAGAATATTGGTAATATGTTATCATTTTAAGTAATAGGTCAGTGAATATCCCAGTATACTTTAATATATTAATAATGTAAGCTACAGTAAATGTACTTTAATGAAACCAAGTTAGATAGGTAAAAATATACCATTTTCTAGTCTGTCTCTGTCTCTGTGTCTCTGTCTCTGTCTCTCTCTCTCTTTCTTTCTTTTGGTTTTTTGAGGCAGGGTTTCACTGTATATCCCTGGCTGTCCTGGAAATCAGTCTGTAGACCAGGCTGGCTTTGAACTCACAGAGATCTACTGGCCTCTGCCACCCAGGTGTTGAGGTGAAAGGCATGTGCCTCCATAACCTGGAAGATTATTCTTGTATTAAACAAATCATGTACCTCATTTGCTAAGATATAAACATATTTCCTTTAACCTAAACTTCTTCCTTCCTTTGGTTATATTCCTTTCTCATCCTCACCCAATGGAGAGGGCATTAATGAACAGGAAAGCATCTGGGAAATCACTGAACTAAGACAAAATAATTGCAAAAATAAATTTATCATTCACATGAATAATTTCACTATTCTACAAATAAATCAAAATATATCCTCAAGTTGAGATAAAGTCATTATAGTAAAAATTTATTTTATATGAATCTGGGGGTTGTTTTATTTTTTTAGCTAAGTATATCATTCTAAGGAGAGAACAGTAGCTCTAAAATTTCTATCAAGGAAAATAGTGTTCTGATTATATAAACTATTAAATAATGAATATCAATGCTTAATGACTCCCAGCCTCATTTAATAAAGTGGACTTTTACTTATTATTTTCTCTTGGAGCTTATAATTCCTCTTTCTCTCATTCCATCATTAGAAATCTGCAAAGTCTATAAAGCTCATCAATTCAAAATGAGCAAGTCAAAATAGGCACAAACAACATAGGTCAAACGATTTTTAATTTTCCTTCCATTTTCTTCTCAGTTCCATTCTTAATCAGAGCTGATAGAAATCAAGCCTGTGTATGATTCTCAAAGTGAGAAAGGAAACAGACCATTTCTTGATTTAATAACATCTCTGACCTATCTATATTGTGGATAAGATACATGTAGAGGATATTTTCTGCTGCACATGCTAAACTCTTTCTGTAGACACCCTGTTGGACTGCTCCAATTTCTATCACCATTAGATTCTCCCAACGTCCTTGGACTTTTCTTGAGCTTCCCTCTACTCTCATCCCTACTGAGAAGCAGACATGAATGAGACAGCAAATGTATGATAACCTAAGCCAGAGAGTAAGCAAAAAAGGAAGAAGAAATTTAGAGCAAAGTATAAAGAAGAGAGACAAAGGAGAAAGAAACAGTGTTTGGGGCGGGCAAAGAATGAGACCCAAATGAATGCAGTATTTTGAATACAAGCCCTCTGCACAGTCACATTAAGTTTCCAAGAGTAAAACTGATATGCAAGTGGCTAGTGACTAAGGCCCCAGGACCGACAGAAGGTCCGCAGCCCCACCACACCACAGAACTTACTGAGAGACTTATAATATTAAGAAGATAGAGGGCTGGGAGGTGGGAGGAGGGAGGGAGATCTGTGGATAGCATGAGGAGTGAGTAGAAAATTTCTTAATAAAGAAAAATAAAAAAGAAGATATTCTTGAAGAAAAGTAATGTTTTTGTTTTACAATTTCATTCTTATAATGAAACTATTTTTCATAGACTCCCTTGACTAAGACTACATTTTATAGATGACGGTCTGATATTTTAAAGGGGTGGTACACTATTTGACTGTGTTTTCATCAACCTATGTCATAGAACCAAACCTAGTAATAGTTCCTGAACTTGGGGTCCCAGTGTGTACGCCAAAAGCCAAATTCAACCACCTGTCCTTCACAAGCCAATTAAACAGCCAGAGTAAGAGTAAAAAGCAGAAAAAAAAGACTTATCGAGTGTGATCACATTAGGAAGGGGTGCAAAGAGATCCAGTGACCACCTCACCAAATCTGTGGAGGCCTGAAGTGGAGGTACCACATGTAGGAGGCAAGCTATGAACATCTAAGCAGCCAAGGTCAAGGCGTAGAGCTGTGCATTATTGGTCAATCACTTTCTGGGTGCCAGTATCTGTAGCAAGATGATCAGACAAGATGTCTGCAGTCTGAGAACTCTCTTTGGGGAAGATATTTCCACCACGACCACCCTCAACACCCTTGGTTAGTACTGTTTCAGCCTTTCCCTTCTCTCAGTGTGATATTCCTGGGGAGCAGGGATAGTCTCTCTTCCTGGGATCCATTTTCCAAAAGTTTGCTAATCAGGTTGAGTGATGCATATGGCTCTTTAGAATATATTCATTTCTACAAGGCAAGTTACAGTAATATATTACCATGACAACTAAAATGTTAGTGTAAAGAGTATAGAAGTTGACCTAGATTTTGCTGTGTGTTTATTAAACATTTACAACACACCAAATATTTGCCCAAATATCCTAAGCATTTTGACAGAAATAACAGTGGGCAGCAAAACTTTGTACTATATTACAGTTTCATAGTTTTCTGTGCATGACAATGGGCAATGGGGGGCGATAACAGAGCTTAACACATCACACTGTGGTGATCAAGAAGCAGAGAAAGAGAGAGAGAGAGAGAGAGAGAGAGAGAGAGAGAGACAGAGAGACAGAGAGACAGAGAGACAGAGAGACAGAGAGAAAAGAGAGACTGTTTGGGGGCATACTCCTCCTTTGCCTGCATAACTTTTATGGGGTAGTGGGGTAGTATCACCCTCATTTAGGGTTATTCTTCTCTCATAGTTAATTCTCTCTGAAAATGCCCTTGCTGATAGATCTGGACGTGTGCTCAACAAATCTCTTAGATGCTTCACAATGGAGTCAAGTGGACAATCTGAATGAACTACTCAAGAGTGAGAAAGAGGAAATTCAACTTGATCTTCAACCTCAGAATAATAGAACAATTAGAACAAGAGATCTGTATCTCATGGAAATTGATGAAGAATAGTCCCCATGCCCGTCCTGGAGAAAAACCACAGGTAGGACCAAATTTTTAAATGGAATTTTGAAGTTATATCACTTCTGGGGAAAGAGAGCAACTCCACAGAGAAAACTGCTTCAAGAAACCAAGCATATGCCCATCTACTAGGAGCTATTTAATCAATTCTGTATGCCATGGACTGGCTGGTTTATAAACAACATTATTTTATCTTTACCTCTGTCTCTTGTGGTAGGTGGGTGGCCTATGATAAGCATTGTAACATGATCAGGTTTTGATGCGACTTCTTGTCTGGGTATCAAGTGACAACTTATTTTATACTCATAAAATGAAAAAGAAAACTTTCTAGGGCTACCTTTATATAAAAGCTACACCTCCATAATCTAATCAACTCCTAAACATCCAGTCTTTTTAGGCTTCTACATGTAAAATTTAAGGCTATACAAACACCCAGGCTATAGTAGTGTCTAGACCAATGGTCAGAGACTGACAAGATAGAGCCTCTTGTTTGGGGGTATAACAGTGTTCTACAAGTGTGATGGTCAGCTTTTTTTTAATCAATATCATAAAATTCTTAAAATAAACAAATTAATCAGAGTAAAACTTTATTATGGCTCATGGTTTCTGAAGGTGTGATCTGTGGCTTCAGCAGTTGTGGACCTGTGGGGACAGAGTCATAGCAGGGAACAGAAATTGGAACATGTTGCTCACTTCATGGTGGCTTGGAAGTAGAGAAGGATGGACCAGAAGGACCTAGGGAGAGGTGTAACTTCCAAAGTTATCCCAATAGTGGTCTACTCTCTTATATGTGGCTTCACATCCAGTCGGCCCAGTATGAGTTCATTAATGCATTAAACACTGAAGAAGTAACTGATCTCTTGATAAACTCATCGCGCAATAGCACCACAACCTGAGGACCAGGTTTTCAATACATGAGCTCTTAAGGGGCGTCTCATGCTTAAACCACAATAATGATGTAAGACCTGTACCAAAAGTTCATAAAAGAGCAAAGTAGTTGCAGAACTTAAAATGCCCTGCCCAAATTCATGCCCTGCTGGTAATCACTGAATTCAATCAATGCTGCTCAAATGCACTTGATTTGGACAAAAGATGTTTGTTCTTGGTCACTAGCAGGCCTCTTAATAACCAAAGTATATCCCATAAAACATATAAATTCTCCACTTGTGAATAAAGCAGAATATTTTCCATTGGCTTTTGAATGTCCCAGTCTATCTACATTTTGAGCAAAAGAAACATTGAAAGTTGTTTACTGTGTGGAAGTGCTTCATTTGGTAAGTATGAAAGGGTGCTAGCCAGCTACTGATCCCCAAAGAAACAACTAGAAAGATTTAATTGAACAATGAAAATATGTTGAACAACAGCG
Organism: Peromyscus nudipes; assembly: GCA_902168325.1. Taxonomy (NCBI): domain Eukaryota; kingdom Metazoa; phylum Chordata; class Mammalia; order Rodentia; family Cricetidae; genus Peromyscus; species Peromyscus nudipes. The sequence goes on from CABHPH010151674.1 coordinate 34,345, forward strand.
CTCACAGAAGAAAACTAGCATGCATTTTTCCTAGTCTGCATCCACTATGCACCTAAATGTAATACTCTATTTACTTCACTCTGCAAATCTTGGTGCTGAGGTAGGAGTTCCTGTTCACATTTAAATGGCTGTTTATAGAGAGAAAATATCAATCAAAACTGAGCAGTTAGGACAAAATTAATAGAAAATATGATTTTTAAACATTCATCATGCAGCATTTTTAAAAGCCAGAATTTATTTAATTACCATTTGATATTTATGCTGAATAACATTTACCATCAAGCAGCATTTTTTCCTTGAAGATAAATGCTAAAAATAAAAACAGTGAGAATATCTCATAAGCAGAATATATTAATCAAATAATTTAAAAATATTCCTATCTAAAATTCCGAACTAAAATTATACCCACCAGCATTGTACATATGTTGGTTATCAAGATGCTAAATGTGAAGTGCTAAATAATAGATACATGAAATACAGACAGAAACTAAACAGAAATGAATTTAGGATATGTGCCTTTGAATGTTGGCTTTAACTTACAATAAAGTAACTGTCTTGGACATGCCAAGCAGTAAAAATGTCTAGGATATATCATTATCTCTGCAACAAATCTTCCTCTACTTGAAGAGAAGAACCAGAAGAGCCTTCCTTTGCATGTGCACAACCAGTCTAGGGAGAATCAACATGACCCTCTTATCCCAAAACAGTTGACAGATGCCTATTAGTCAAGAAGAGAAACCTGAAAACCAAATTGGAGTGGAGATAATTGATTCTGTTTAGTTATACAAATATGGGTTTACTGACAGCCACACAACATCCTGAAAAAGTGGGAAGTTTGATTTTATGTGTATGGAGTGTTGTGGATAGAGCTTAGGACTTTGTGCAATAGAAACAAACATTCTACCACTGAGCTTTAACCCAGGTTATTAACCTGAGATAAATACCTGAAGTGGAATTTTGATATCTTTACTTTAGATTATCTGGAAAACTGCAGCCATTTGGTGGGGAGTTGCCTTCTCACTACGACTTCCCTTGTGTATTGGATTAATGCCTGTGTGCAGGGAAAGGAAATCACATCACACACTGAGAGCAAAACAAAACTCTGAGGGCTAAGAAAGGCATTCCTCATGGCATTGCATCTACAGAATACTGGGGAAATCCAGACACACTGCTGATACCCATAATCCAGGCTGGTTCTTCACTCTCCCTAGGTTTTAACAATATGGTGACACAGAAATGTAATCCTTGGTGATATTTTATTTGTGCACCCCAATAAAGCTTATCTGAAGATCAGAGGAGAAAACACTATATTACACATAAAAATCAGGCAATGATAGCACATGCATTTATTCCTAGCATTCGGGAGGCAGACATCCATCCAGATCTCTGTGAGTTCAAGGCCACACTGGGAACAGAGCCAGGCATAGTGGCACATGCCTTTAATCCCAGCACTCACCATGGAGGTCTGGAGGTCTGCACAGACAGACAGGAAATGATGTAGCTGGGCAGAGAGAGGAAGTAAGAGGGTAGGGACAGAAAGGCATATAGGCGTGGGTATACAGGAACTAGGTCTCCTTCAGGCTGAAGGTTTCTTAGGCTAAGAACTTGTGGCTCTGGCTTGCTCTGCTCCTCTGATCTCTTGCCTTTCACCCCAATATCTGGCTCTGGGTTTTTTATTAATAAGACCATTTAGCGATTTGTCTTACAGTAACCTTCTAATGACTTGCAAGACTTTCCAAGGACAGGCAAAGGGACTGATTTGCCCAAAATAAACTCTAAGGGACATTTGAGAGTATGCCAGGGAGAGAAGCCCAGGGCCAGATGAGATTCTGTCAATTCCCCAGATGGTGTCTATAAGCCATAGTGCCTTTATATGAAACGGTACATGATTCTATAAGGACTCTGAAGCTGGCGAAGCCAGACACATTAGTTCTCACAAAATCTTTTGTAAATCGCAACCGCTTAGTCATGAGCTTTCTCCCTGATTCTGATCACAGGGCTTTGATGGCCCTAATTTTATTGCACCTTGCCTGCAGAAGGAAAAGAGCAAGCAAAACCTATGTATTACTTTTAAGACTTACTTGAACAAACATGGTATTTTTCTCCTTCAAAATGGCATTCTAAGTACGTTCTTAACTGGGCCTGACACTTGGGTAATCCCTTACAAGCCCACCAGGCCTATTATAAAGGAATCTTGCTCTATCATAAGGAGATAGTTTTGCCAGAGGGAGGCAGTTTGACCACTTAGCTTCAAAACCGACTTACTTACACTCCACTAGTTCTAATTCTTAGTATATTGTAGCCTTTGGCAAAATAGCTTTAGCAAGAAATAAGGAAACGAAATGAAGAACAAAATCATGAGGGGTAAGGAAAACAGCCTTTTGAACTGTCATTTATGTTTTTTTTCCTCAGACTAAAAAAATTATAACCCTTACCAGTCTATTCTCCGATCAGTTTCCATTCAGCTAGTTAATAGCATGAAAGAGATGCAATGGAGCTCATCACCATAAAACACAGGTTTCCTATTACATGTGTAAGCATCTTTTTTTTTTTGCTTCAATATTCAATACATAAAGTGAGCCAGTTGACAAGTCCAGCTGTATTTGTTGTCATAAGTAAGGCTGGAGTTCATTTTCCCGGGATCTTGTCATATCATTAACTTAGAGTATAAGGTGGCAGATATGGCTTACTGTTAAAAAGTAATGTCATAGCAATATTGATTCTTAGACCAGCCATGATAAAAAGAGTAAGAACAAGTTCTCACTTCTCATTAAACAGAAAAGATAGAGGACTTGCTAGTGAACTCCGGCAAATAGAGAGGCTCAATCAAGTGGGCACTTGCTGGCCTTTTTATCCTATTTAGCACTGCATGTTGAGACTTATCTGTTAGTTTTCCACCTTTGAAAAATGTTGTTCAGCTGCAATATTCTACAATTTTAGTCAGATGATCTCAGTAATAGGGCCAACCATCATAGAAAATAGTATACAACGTAGTCAGAGTCTCTCCTATTTAAATGATTCTGTATTCTCTATCAGGTCTAGCTAACTGCTGAATTTATTTTCTGGAAAAGCAATCATTGTTATTCAGATGTACTTTTAAGAGAATGTGTGTGTGTGTGTGTGTGTGTGTGTGTGTGTGTGTGTGTACATTGTAAGGAAGAATTACCAAGAAGTGTAGAAAGTAAGAGTTCCTGTTATAGGCAGTTTAATAAATTGCTTGAGCTCAGAAATGCAGAAGACTTTCCATCAGCTGGAGAATTGTGGTTATTAAAATGATCTGTCAATAGAAACAAAGGAGTGTTGAGGTGATGAATCGCTAGGAGCTGCACCCTTACTGTGTAGTCAGGAATTTATAATGAGTTTAGGTACTTTCCTCTTCTTTTCACTCTTTTTCAATAAACAGGGAATGCTTAAAGAAAATTCATGATGAGACTCTGTAATGGATTTCATTACAGGTTTAGAAAATGACATAAACATAGTGAAATTTCTAGAGTATATTAGTATATAAATATCTCCTCTGTCCATATCGTCTGTACCACAATACAACTACAAGCAGTCCAAGAAGTGTAAGGAAACCTACAACAGATGGAAATAGTGTCCATGGGTCAAGAAAGGCTTTTTAGAACAAGAATTATATGTAATGAATTCTCATTCGTAGACTAAAGCAATGACACATTTTGAAAGCAGATAATGCAGAAAATTTTCCCTTCCATCCTCCCCTTCTCTGTCCCCATACACACACACACACACACACACACACACACACACAAACATACACACAGTGTGTGTGTATTTTATCACAGAATTGAGATTAGAATAAAATATACAAGCACACTAGATCATTCATTTTTCAAAGACCATTTTAATCTTAATTCTCTATCACTACAGGGTAAATGAACTAACCAAGTAAAGAACTCCTGTTTTCTACACTTCTTAGTAATTGGGTATATTTTCCACTTGCCTACAGTTATCTTTTTCACTTCCTGTCCTCCGGCTTTCAGAACACTGCACATAAGGGTGTTTAACTTCGGGATTCACTCTTCGGAAGGCTCTCGAACAAAGGCTAATTCAGTCATGTTTAACATCTGCCACGATCACAGCAGCAGCGCAGTTCATTTGTTCAAGCATGCTCCTTCTCAGAATTGTTCTTGTTAGTCGTGAAGCCCATTGTCCAACACTGACAGGGAACGTAAATGTCACGTAACAGAACTGGAATTATTAGACTCCTGAAAGTTAGGATTTCACAGGACAGCTACTGAGGGAGCACTTGAGCACAGGGAGGTAGGAGAAGAGGATTCGCTCTGTAGTGTAGATTCCTGCTGGCTGCTTCTGAGAGGAACGTGGGAGATGTGTGTATTAAAAAGTCTGCAGATGAGTACTTCAGTAGTACAAAACAAACAAACCAACAAACCAATACCAATACTTTTCCCATATTGCTGTGGCCACGGGCATGATTTCATCAGAATTTTTTTCTTTTTTTCCTGATCCAGCGTCCTCAAGTTCATTGGAAAGTGGTTAGTATTCCTTTAACAACATAGAAGTCCCATCAACATTAGGAATGGTTTTGATTTTCATAGGCTGTCTTTCTCAGGAATCTTCCCTTCTACAAATCTCAAGGTCTTTCTAGGGCTCACAGGCTTCCCCAACCTCCTTTTCTGATCAGTTGTACTATTCTTCTGTGGTGCTTTGACGTCTCAAACCACACCACCAAGGAACCTACCTGCTAAGGCTTCAGGAGTTCTGAAGCAAGTTCTCTCTTACTCGGGTCTACATGGGCTTCTGCTGCCCAGCTGTGTCACTTGCTAGGTCATCAGGCTGCAACCACTTCCCCTTGCCGCACACTTTGATGGGCAACTGTAGCATGAATCTTAAAAGTTCTTATTAATAAAATCAAACCTGAGGCCAGTTATTGGGGTGAACACTGGAAGGTCAGAGAGACAGAACAAGCCACAGCTAATCTCACCTGGCCAACTTCTCAGCTGATCTTGTTTCCTCAGACTGGAAGCCTCTGTGTCCTCATCTGGAATGAATCTCAGCTGAACTGTGCTGCTCAAAACCTAAAAGCTTAACCAGCCAAATGCTTCTAGTTCCTGGTTTTCACGCTTTATATGCCTTTCTGCTTTCTACCACCACTCTCTGGGATTAAAGGCTTGCTTTCTGGGATTAAAGGTGTGGGTCACCATGCCTGGCCGTTTCCAATGTGGCCTTGAACTCACAGAGATCCAGAGGGATTTCTGTCTCTGGAATGCTAGGATTAAAGGCGTGTGCTACCACGCCTAACCTCTGTTTAATATTGTGGCTGTCCTGTTCTCTGACCCCAGATAAGTTTATTAGGGTGCACAATATTTTGGGGAACACAATACCACCACAGGCAACTCTGCCCCAGGTGCCTGCTTCAGGGACGGTCCCCAATTTGCTGCTTCGTCATCTCCTTGGGTTGATGTTTCTCTCTTGTCCAACTGCAGACACTAGAGCACAGAGGATGGGGAGGGAGAGGAGGGGAAGGGAGGAGGTGGGAGGACAGAAGAGGGAAAGGCAGGAAAAGAGGCAGACTGCAGGGGAAGGAAGGGAAAGAGGGAAGAGAAAGAGAAGAAAGAGGAGAGGGGAAGGGAAGGGCTTGAAAGGAAAAGGAGGAATAAATACAGGAAAAGAAAAGAAATTGAAGGAGAGGGGAGGAGAGGAGAGGAGACAGAAAGTTGAAAAATGTTCAAAACCAACTTTTCTTTTGGCTTCTGCAGATTAAAAATACATGCTACAGTAAATGACAATGGATAGTTTATAATTATTTGTTTTCTTTACATAAGGAAATTATCCTGAAGTAATTATGACAACGGAAGAATTTCTTATTTCCAAAGGAAACCAATCCAGCTTGTGTCTCGATCTTCTATTGCTGTGAAGAGACACTATGGCAACTCTAACAAGAGGAAGCTTTTAAATGAAGCCTTGCTTACAGTTTCAGAGGCTTGGTCAACTACCATCTAGGTGGAGATCATGGAGACACACAGGCAAGCATGGTTCTGGAGAAGCAGCAGAGAGCAGTATAGTACAGCCTATAGTCCAGCAGCGGAGAGAGAGACAGAGAGAGACAAAGACAGAGAGACTGGGCGTGCCATAGGCTTTCGAAACCTCAGTCCTCCATCAGTGACTCACCTATTCCAATAATGACAAACCTATTCCTTCCCAATAGTTTACCAGTTGGGACCCAAGCATTCAAATGTGTGAGCCTGTGGGGGCCATTCTCATTCAACTACCACAGGTTGTATTTGGGCTTTGCTCTGTGATTAACAATACAAGAAAGTAATATCCCTTTTGTTTCTTGATTTGTTTTGAATATATAAACAAATGGAAATAATTCAACCTCATAAGATTGTTGATGCGTTAAGTTTATATTTTAGCACAGAATACCTTGCCTTTGGACCCTTTTTAAAAGATTTTTTTTTAATTTATGTATAATAGTATGAGCTTTCATGAGTATATGTGAACCATGTGTGTGCCTAGTGCCCACAGAGACGAGAAGAGGATAGAGGGGCTCCTGGAATGGGAGTTATAGGTAGTTGAGTTGAAAGCCACCACCAAGTGAGTTTTGAGAACCAAGCCCAGGTTCTTTACAGTGGCTTTAAACATTTAGAGTTGAACCATCTCTCCAGTCCTCTCTTGTTTATTTTTAAATAAAAGAAATAACGTCCCCATAGCAAAATAAAAAAAATAATAACCGAAGCCAGTATAAAATTATTACTAGAGCCGGGCGGTGGTGGCGCACACCTTTAATCCCAGCACTTGGGAGGCAGAGGCAGGCGGATCTCTGTGAGTTTGAGGCCAGCCTGGTCTACAAAGTGAGTTCCAGGAAAGGTGCAAAACTACATGGAGAAACCCTGTCTCAAAAAACCAAAAAAAAAAAAAAAAAAAATTACTAGAGAGTTTTCTAGAAAAAACAGTGTAAAACTTTTATGATTTACAGTTAAATGGTTTTTAAGTTAATGCTATTGAACTGGAATATATGATGACAAGAATGGGAATAATTCAGTATCGTCATTTCTGAGGTAACATAACTAGTCTGCAGATATGAGTCACAGTGAGAGTGTGGTGTTGATGCTATTCCTAAGTGCCATTGTTACTTAGGCCATTGTTTAAATCATTTGCAATTTTGCAATTTACATGTGCCTAGAGGCCTTAAATTTAAGTGCACATTATAAATCAAAGAGATAAAAAAGAATGGCCTCACTCATTATTACCAAATATGACTATTATCTTACTAACTTTTAAGCCTGTACATATATAAAATACGTTATTATTTCACTTTCCTGAGACAATTCCTATAACCCTGCATTTTAAATCACTCACTGTTGCTTAATGTATGTCATAAAAATACTGGAATATATCGTCACCATACACAGTAGTGATTTAAATGAGGCATTTTCTATCTACTCCATATATACATATACATTTATGTATATATGTAGGTATGTAAATATATATATTTCTAGTTGTAAACATATAAAATGTCACTTTCTTGGGTAGATAAGGTGACAGTTTTCTGAGCTCTGCTAAGCAAGTCCTCAGCAGGCCTCAACTCCTTCATGTTGTCTTCAATTTGTTTACACAATTTCATTTTCTTATCGGACAATTCACCCTGTCCCTAAGCATCCAAACAGATGCCTTCTATTGTGTGGCGTGCCTTTATCAAATTCCAGCACGCATTCTCCACCTAACATTCTTTAAAATTAACTTTAAATCTTTGCCTAAGGGGATTTTTTTTTCTGCCTTCCAATTTTCCACTTCTGTGGTCTTCTCTTTGCATCCACATATTCAGAAATGTGTGCAGCTGATAGGAACACATTTGGAATGGCGGTGCCAAGGAGCAGTCCTCGTACTGAGTTTCCAGGTGACTGCTCCGTTTCATGTGGGAAGGAGTCTGCCTTGGTGGCTTCTGCCTAAAAAGGCAGTGCCTATTAGCCTGTATTTCAGGTGTCTCTCCATTCCAACGCAGAGTCCTTCCTTTGTTTTTTAACACCGAGACTTGTCGCAGGGGAAATGAATTTTAAATAACAGTCACAAAAACTCTTCAACATGGATGACATAAAAGGCACTTACGAAAGTAAATCATATCTTGGCAACTTAATGTCTTGTAGTAATGAGAAAATTTGAAGTCATTCCTGGGGACAATAGATCATGTGGCTATGTTCTCAACAGAAGCTTAAGATAAAATGAAGGGGGGAAAAAGCAATATCCATTAATATAAGAAACAGCTATGAAAATAAAACACACATGAAGGAATACTAAATCAAAGATTTATACAGCTTAAAATTGCACTCTTAAAAAATGGAAAGCATTTTTCGGCATAGCAAAAGTCTTTTTGAAAAGGGATTGTGGTTCAGTAATCTTCAAACTCAGCTTTGTCCCAAGCAAGGCCAGTGGCAGGCAGTGAGTCTGTATGAAGCTGTTCAGACAGAGGAGCCTGACCCAAAAGAGACTCTGAAAATTGCTTCCTCTGGTTAGTAGTTCTTCCAGTGATAGACGGGAGTTAGCATCGTCATCAGTAAATGCTTTGGAAGTGACTTGGTCATCCCTAGATGTTATCAAGTCACAAGATACAACCAGATTCAAAGGCCAGATTAAATATAACAAATTTCTAGGAGACTGGAAATTAAAGTTGGAGGCCGATTTATTAATTCCATACATGCATGGGAAGAAAGTAATAATTTTCCATTTCTCCCTCTTAATTTCAGTGTATAATTTTTTTTTCATGTGGAAAACCTAAGAAATACAGAGAAGCCAAAAAATGAAAAAGAAAAAAAAAACACTGTTATGTTCCAACTTTTTAAAAAGTAATGTTTTTATTTTTGATATTATAATTATCTTATTTCTGTCTTCCCAATCCTCTCTCTGAGCCCTCCCATGTAAGTACCAACTGTTAACTTGTAAATTCATGGCCTCTTTTCATAAAATTTCTATGTATATCACATATATATTATGTATTTAGGTATAGATATCTGTATATTCCTGAGCATATATATAATCCCTAAATATAACCAGTTGAGTCTATATGTTACTTGTATGTATATTTTCAGGGCTGACCATTTGGCATTGGACAGCCGATTGATGTCCTCTTCTCTGGGGAGGACCACCTCTCCTGCTTCGACCTTTATTCAGTTGCCTGTGATTCTTTGTCTAGGGTTCAGGTTTCATGAGCTTTCCACCTTCCATGTTAGCATGTCTGCTAGCATCATCCTTCTTCAGGCAATGTTTAGGCAGTCATGCTGTTGATACTTCATGAGGGTAACGTCTGACATATCTAGAAAAAAATCACAATCTCAGAGCAAACACCCTATTCCTCTGATACTTACAATCTTTCTGCTTCCTTTTCTGCGTGTTCCTTGAGTTGTGTTGTAGATGTATCAGTTGGGACTGGGCTCTACTACTCTGGGTTTTCAATGGTTTTGTTTTTATCTAATGTTTTCCATCTGTTCCAAAGAGACATTTCCTTGATGTAACCTGAAGAACTACACTTATCAGTGTGTTCAAGAATAAATATTTAGAATATATTTAAGGACTATGCTACTTCTGTAAAGTGGCTATTATAGGTTTTGCTATAAGACCCATGAATTTCCTAGCCCTGTCTATTACGTACTAGCCCTTACTATTACCTGTCATTACGACCCTTCCCTCAAAGTGTGGAAAGTAAGTCCTTATTGCTGAAGATGCTGTGCACTTCAGACACAGAATCCAGACCAGCATGGATCTGACCTGAAAGCTTCTTCATTGAGGGAAGGTTAAACTCGGTGCTGTAGTGGTAGGTTTTAATTGTCAACATGGTGTAATCTAGAATGAGCTTGGAAGAGTCTCAATGGATAGCTGTTAAGATTAGGTTGGATTTGGGCATTCCTGTGAATGATTTTCTTAACTGCAATAATAAAGTGTAAGTACTTGACCTGGGTGTGGGCAGCAATATTTGATGAGCTGGGTCATGGACTGAATGAAAAGGAGAAGGAGCTGGACACTAGCATGTACATATTATTAGTTCTTTCCTCTCTGCTTCTCAGTTATGGATGCGATATGACCATCCGTCTCGATTTCCAGGTGCAGTGACTTCCCAGCAACCATGAACTATAACCTGGAATTGTAAGCTAAAATAAACCATTCCCCTGCAAAATGCTTGTATCAGGGTATTTTATCAAAGCAATTGGAAATCAAACTTAGATAGTACTTGGTTGTACATTAGAGGCTAGGTAGTCTTTCTGTCTCTGTCTTGCATTCTCACTAAATCTGGCCCTTACTTGTGGAGTACCTTGGTGCAAAGATATGCAAATTGATACTGTTGAGTGGGAAACAGGTGTCATGTTCTGGGTTCAATATAATCTGACTATAGTTTCTGATGCTATCACGGTCTTTGCAAAGACACATCAGTGTCCTGTGGCTTTTAGAATTTCCTTAGCTTTTATTTTGGGGGGAAGTTTGTAGTTGGAGGGCTTATGTGAGAATAAAGTGCTGAATTCGCAAGACATTTTATGTCTCATTCTGAGAAGCATGGCTGAATGGCTTCCTGCTCTTGTGCATCAATTTCAGGTTCCAAATGCTTTGTGGGTTATCTTTTCTGACATCCTACATTTGTCAGTGGGAAAGGAGAAGGTGACTTCCAGACTCTTCTATCCCTGCCCCCTTTTATTGAAAATAGATGATTTTAAATAAAATCTCTCCTGACTAAGGTTGCCCTCCCTCTACTCCTCCCAATTCTTCCCTACCTCTTCTCTTATCTAGATCCACCCCCTTTTTGTGTCTCATAAGAAAATAATCAGGTTTCTAAGGGAAAATGATAAAATAAAATAAACTATAGCAAGATGAAAGCAAAACTGGAACATCAAAACAGGACAAAACAAAAAAGAAGAACATAGCCCACGAAAAGGCAAAAGAAACAAATAAGATGCAGAGACCCACTCATTCTCACACTCAGAAATCCCCCCAAAACACAAAACAGGAAGCCGTAATGTATATGCAAAGAAGCTGTAGAGCAGGAGAAAGTCAGAGGTGAGTCTCTCTATATATGTGGAGAGAGAGAGAAAGAGAGAAAAAGAAATCCCCTCACATTTCAGGGAGCCCTGTAGAAGAGGAGACAGAGTGTAAAAGCCAAAGGGGATAGATAACACCAAGGAAACAAGACCCTCAATATCAACAGGATGAACTGACATGTGAACTCAAAAAGACTAAGGCGGTATGCACAGGGTCTCCTAGAACTGAAACTGGCCTCCCTTCTGGTCTCCTGTCTTGGTAAGTGTCTGTGTATATTGTATATGTATGCAATTAACCATTAGAATTTTTATTATATTTCATAGGTTCAATTATTAAATTTTGAGGACAGAAAGAAAATATTCTTTCTCCTTAAAAAATACTCTGAGAGACAATTATTTGCTTTGTATTTTTATATAAACATTTTTCTGTTTATAATAGCTAGATTGGCTTCCTATTATTGTGATAAAGATTACTGAACTAGAAAATGTAAAATTAGCTTTTCAAGGCCAGCACTTAATATGTCATGTAGTTTCCTTTAATAAGAAAAGTTTAGAATAATTACTGTGCAGCTTGAAATTTTAAGCTGGTAGAGCATATTTTTCTTAAACATGTTTGCCCATGTAGCTTTGCTGGGGAAAGCTATGCAAGACTCATGTTCCATGGAAGACTGAGAGAGGTTTCAGTGTTTCTCCAATTCACCTGCCACCAGAAACATGGGATCTTACATATTCTTCATTTTCTGAAAATCATTAGTGGTGTTTTTCTGCCTTTCAAGGGAAAAACCTAAACAATTTGATATAAAGTAAGATAGATTTTTAACATCTCATTGCTGCCTTTGAACATCTCACAGCCCTCCATTCCTCACTAGTTAATTCCACATTATTTGAACTCCCCGTAGATGCCAGAGGATCCTTGGTTCCTCTACTCTCTTACTTCAGTACACTGTCCAAGTTCTTTTCTCTTGAGTTGAAAACTTTAAAACTCTCAAATCAAATACTATACTCTGTGACTTTAAACTTGACACCTCCAGGCAAATTTAGATGCCTCTTCTCTCTCAGCGGCACTTACTAAAGTCATAATCAAAGCAATTACAGTTACCATAGCTTACTGACAGTGTCCCTCTGCAATAGTCTGTAGCTCCTTGAGGGCTTCACTGGTATTTTACTCCTTATATAAGTCATTAATGCCAGAAGAAACCTTGAGTACATTTCTTTGCAAAATCAACTCTTCTGACTCCATTAGGCCTTTGAATGAAGTGTCCAGATTCAACCTGAGGGACAGAGTTGCTTACTATGTTCAAAGTCTTCAACATATGGACTCAGTGTCAGAAAAGGATAGGAAAAAACTGATTAGCACTGCTTAATTTCTGCTTTCCTGTGGCACAGCCTTTCTTAGTTTCTATTCCCAGTGCTCTTGGGAGCTTTTCTTTATTTTAATTATTTATCTTTTCATGAATTTCTGGAGTCTATCGGAGTCCCTTAAAGAATTTTGTTCTTCAGTTCCTGTCTCTTTTTTCTATAATTTCATCCTCCATTGTCCAGCTTTTCCTTTGGTCTACTTTATTTTCTTAGAAGATAGTTGGAAAGCCTTAGATCTTTGTGAGTAAAGAACATATTGAAGACAATTATGATTAGAGTCAAAATCAACATCACTAGGCTATGAGCCATTCTTATTGCTAGGAGATATCTTTTCCTAGCAAAATTACTGTGTTGTTGATCAAGAAGAGACTTTCTTGGTCCTCTCTTCCTCTGGGATAAGGGAATACAGTTTTATTTTCTATTCATATTATGATGGCTTGAAAGACAATGGCCCCCAAAGGGAGTGGCACTAATAAGAGGTATGGCCTTTTTGGAGGAAGTGTGCCACTGAGAGGGTAGGCTTTGAGGTTTCCTATGCTCGAGCTATACACAGTGAAACAGACCACTTCCTTTTGCCTGCTGATCAAGATGTAGGACTATTAACTACTTCTCCAGCTCTGTGTTTGCCTACATGCCACTATGTTGCACCATAATGATAATAGACTAAACTTCTGTAAATGTAAGCCACCCCAATTAAATGTTTTTCATTTTAAGAATTGCCATGGTCATGGTGTCTCTTCATAGCAATAGAAACCCTAACTAAGACAGAATGTTGGTACCAGGGACTGGAGTATAGTTGTGATAGGCTTGATTATGTGTTTGTTTGGAGGAATTTAGACTTTGGTACTTTGGGTTAGAAAAGCAGTGGAATGCTTTAAGCACTGCTTGATAGGCCATACTAGTAGAAGCATGGGGGACAATGGTGCTGAGAATGATCTGAACGGTGGGAGATTGGCTCAAGAGGATTCAGAAGAAGGAATTTTAAATATGTTGCCTAGGCATCATTCTTGTGATTCTTTGGTGAAGAAGTGACTATTTTTTGCCCTTGTCCAAAGAGTCTGCTTGAGGCTAAAGTGAAGAGATTTGGATTAATCCCCTTGGCAGAAGAAATCTCAAAACAACCTAGTATAGACTCTGTTACGTGGTTACTAGTGTTTATCACTGCAAAGATTTATAATGAAAAGGAGCAAGCTGAGGGGAAAAGGAGTAACAGGAAGTGGAATGGAGCTAAGTCCTATGTTCAAGGAGATAAACAGATTAAGAAATGGAATAAAGGGAGTGGTGGCTTCAAGATAAGATCTCACCCAGCTAAGTTTTAAACTTGAGAAAAGGAATTAAAGAAAAACTTAGAGCTAGGTGTGGTGGTTCATGCCTTTAATTAAGGCAGAGGCTTATGGATCTCTGAGTTTGAAGCCGGCCTGGTCAACAGAGCAAATTCAAGGACAGCTAAGCTTAAGCAGTGAAGGAAACAATGAAAGACAAAAAGCTGGTGAAGATGTCATTGAACAAGGGTCCTTGTTCCATCCCCAGCAAGCATCAGAACTTGGCAGCTTCAGCCTTGTCGATCTGGCTCTAAAGTTAAGGAGAGAAGGAAGGGACTATGGGATTTGCCTCTGTGACCAAGGAAAGGAACTCAAGTCAGGCACATGTCACGGGTGTCCCTGAATGTAGGTCTAGAGAGGCCATTTCATGAAGCTGTGAAATTGCAGCCTGGATTGCCTTGGAGACCCCAATATGCTAGAGATGCCAGAGTCATAGAATACCGGCCAAGGGAAGCTAACAGGGAGTGGAATCGTTCCAAGAGAAAGAAGTGTGTTGCAGTCAACAAAGCCGAAATGATCTGGAAATCTGAAGAGCATTTTGACATCAAACATGGAGATGCCCACTATGTTCCCTCCCCTACGTTTTGGAATGGCAATGTATATCCTGTGCCATTATATGTTAGAAGTATGGGATCTGCATTTTGATTTTAATTTTACAGGGAATTACAGTTAAGATATTGCATGAATCTCAGAAGAGACTTTGAACTTCAGACTTTTAACTTAAGAGCCATTGAGACTGTTATAGATTATGGAGACTTTTGAAATTAGACTGAATATATTTTTGCATTATGATATGGCTACAAGCTTTTGGGGGCCAGGGAGTGGAATGTGGTGGTTTGAAAGAAAATGTCCCCGAAAGGGAGTGACACTAATGGGAGATGTGGCCTTGCTGGAGGAAATGTGTCACTGCGGGGGTGGGCTTTGAGGTCTCCTATGCTCAAGCTATACCCTCCTGTTGCCTGCTCATCAAGGTGTAGAACTCTTAGCCACTTCTCCAGTACCATGTTTGCCTGCATGTCATCATATCACACCATTATGATATTGGACTAAACCTCTGAAAGTGTGAGTAACCCCAATTAAATGTTTTTCCTTTATAAGAGTGGCTGTGGTCATGGGATCTCTTCATAGCAATAGAAACCCTAATTAAGACACATATACATACCAGAAGGAAAGGGTCAGTTTTATTCAGAATGTTTGTTACTATTAAGGCATACACCATCTTCTGTAAAATTTGAATCCTCATCATCTTCTACAGCTGCATATATAAAAGCATGTAAATGTATATATGTTTATGTCATTTCAATTACCAAAAACATCAACAAATGACTGACACTCTTAAATGAGGAATTTAAGCTTATTAACAAAGTCTGAACCAACGGAGAAATGATTATAAAGTCTAGCAATTTCCCAGAGCAAACAAAGTGTGGGTCATTCTGGCCCACTGCTTTGTTCTCCAAGGAATAGAAAATGGGAAAGGAACGAATGCTATTGCCTTGATTTGGTTTTTATTTTGAAAATTAAAAAGACAGACATGACCGTGTAGTGATGGAAAGTCTCTTTGGTGAGCAAATACCAAGAGTCTGGAAAGAAAGAGTGTTAGTGACTAAGGAAAATAGCCCGCTGAAGGGCAAGCACTTTATTAAATTAACTCACAGTCAAGAGTCATTTATTATTTTGTTTGGTTTTAGCTAACATGTTGGAGAGAAAACTGAGCATGCCAACAGCTTTTTTCTGTCCACCATCTTTATGATCCAAACAAACAAAGCCCGAAGATGTCTGTTTTGTTCCGTCTTGACTGATGAACTTAAACTAAGCATGCTTAGGTGTATGCATAGTTGAACTGTGCCTGTTCTCTGGAGTGCTTTCCTGACTGAATATGCATATATCCTCTGAATAAGATCGCTAGGCCTCTTCTTTTTGAAGAGGGCACTGTTTTAGAAATAACTCCCATGTTCTCCTTTCTTACTGTAGTTAGTAAGGTTTTTTTTTATTCATATGTCTGTCTATGTCTTGGGCCTTGTATTCACTAAGATATAAACTCGCCATATTTCATTACAAAGGAACATATAAAACCATATTCCTGAGGAATGTAAAGGTGAACTCATTTTGAGTAATCGTAAAATGATTCAGTTTGTGTAAGAGGCCACGTCTGTCTTTCAGATGTAGACAAAGGTGATAGAGAGGCAGAAAGGAGACAAACAGGTGTGAAAGGGAGGGTAAGACAGAGAGAGAAGAAGGCAGAAAAGACAAATGCCAGGGATAACTGAAGAAACCATAGGAGAAAATATTTCAGCTGACAAAGATAATTTATACATATATGTGTGTGTGTGTATGTGTGTGTGTATGTGTGTGTGTATGTGTGTGTGTGTGTGTGTGTGTGTGTGTGTGTTTTAAATGAAGCTATGACATATGGTGTGCTAATGCTCCCCCAACTCCCCAAGAGCAGTAGACTACCTAATAAGAACCTCAGTGACAGACGTGAGAATTATCCCTGCAAGTTGCTGGTCAGTGAGATCCAAGAGATGCACAAAACCATGTCGACTATTTCTGCGGCCCTTGGGTCCTTCCCAGAAATCTAGATTCAAACCCAATTGCTGAAGACACCACACACTTTTGACACAGAACTTTGAGAAATTGTCTGGATTTGAATTGGAAGCCTCCTTCCTAAGGAATAACTCTCACATATTATCAAATTCTATGCAATCAGCCAAGGGAGAAAAAGCAATCAATGGTACTACTCAGATGTGAAGTTTATGAACTACAACAACGACTGAACAGGGATAACCAACTACCATCTAATTAAACATAAGGCCTCTTTAATAAGAGAGAAGGTATAGGTGGTACGGTAAACCTAGTCAACTTCCTTTTGCTGTAGAAGTAATAGATCTCAGCAGAGACCTTATTACTGCCATTTTCCTAAGACAATATCATTTCTAACAGTAGTCTAAATAATAATCCTTACATGCACAGGTAAGTGTATTTCTGACCCTTCATCAAAGAAGCTTCTTTTTGCAGTGGATAGTGGTCACTACAGAGAGAGACAATTTGTCAGTTTGCAGACCATAAGTGACCAGCATTTCCTAGGCCCAATCAGTACATCTACAACATGACCACCACACCTAAGACTCAAAGGAATATCACAGAGGGGAAGAAAGATCTTAAGAGCCAGGGGATCAAGATGCCTGTTGCTAAATAGTGTTGTCTAGACATGACAGGGATTCTGTACCCATGGAATCTCAACAACATGGTTGCCCAAATAAGATCTGCATAATAACACTAGTCAACATGCCAGTATGGATAGGAGAAATTTCATAAGGCCTCACCTAGATGAAGAGCTGTAGGCAATGAACAGGGGTTGAGAAGGAAGAATCAGTTTTCTGGGAGGAGCCCCTGAAGAACTTACCTAATCCCAAGTGGTCAGCCTTAAACACAGTTACATAAAAACAACAATAATTGGGCTCAGTAGGTTTCATGATGTGTGTGTGTTTATTAAATAAAAATAACTATTAAAAAGAGATCAATGAGGAGGGAGTGAGAGGGAGTGTGATGAGGTAGAATGAGTAGAGGAGGGTAGAGATGATGGAAATAGATTCATATGCACATATAAAATGTATTATGAAATTATCTGCTCTCACTACCTCCTTCCAACTTCCTCAGGACCACCAACCCACTCCATTATTTTATTATTACTATTATCATCATCATCATCATCATCATCATTATTGGTGGTGGCAGTGGCAGTGGACCCTAAGTCCAATTAGTCCTGACCATATAGGAATAGGCATGGGGCCATTCATTGGGGCATGGGGAACCTATTAGTGGCCACATCCTGTCCCAAAGTGACTTTTTCTTCTTCAGCAGTCATCCACTACCAAAAGCTGCTCAACTAGGAAAATTTAAAATTTCAAATCTCCCCAATGAATATACTAAATGGCCTCTCGATTTTCTTCCTCCTCCCCCATTATTAAAGCAAAGAAGACATTAAACTTAAAAAAATCTGGCTCCAACAAATAATCCCACTATTTAAAATCTTTC
This sequence comes from Peromyscus nudipes, assembly GCA_902168325.1. NCBI lineage: Eukaryota > Metazoa > Chordata > Mammalia > Rodentia > Cricetidae > Peromyscus > Peromyscus nudipes. The sequence continues at coordinate 52,064 of CABHPH010151674.1, forward strand.
CACGTGGGCCCTCTTGTTGAAAGCATTCAAATGATTAACATTTTTATATTCATTTATTAGATACACACACAAACCATCAATAGCATGAATTTTAAATAAATATACAGAAGTTGTTTTCTGACTCTGATGCATGCCTATCATTCTAAAAATAAAATATGAAAATTTAGAGCTGCTTCTATTTTGGGGAATCACAATGTGATTAATATTCAAGTGATATGGTTTGTTTCTATTTTTTATTACCATACTAATTATCTGACTTCTACACATGCCAGATCCTCAGTAGCACTGAGCACATAATAAATGAGAATCAGTCCATCCCCCACTGTGCGTGAGCCTTGTGTCTTCCTTTGTCTTCAACACTACTCGCCAATGTTCAAGTCATTGTAAAACGAGCTGGTTCTGAATTGTTCTTATGCATGTCCTGGGTCTTGCATGGAACCAGTTAGAAGTGGTGACTGGGACTCAGGACATATTTCATCAATAGAAAGCACCTTGGCATACGAGAAAACAGAAGCATATTGATGGCTATCTTCTGCCTTTCCCTTATTTACTTCTCTAAAATAAATCATAAGACCTCCATTCCAGAGTGCCTCAGAAGATGCCGACATATTTGGAACAAGGAGTCCTTGTGAAGCTCCCATCAGGTGCACGTCTATAGATTAGGGACTCTTTGACCAACCATTCTTAGCCAGACTCTCCATGCTTCATCATAACTAAGCATTAAATTACTGTCCTAGCTTGCTTTGCTGTTGCTATTATAAAATACGACCAAGGAAACATGAGGAGGAAAGGATTGATTTCCTTCTATAATTCCCAGGTCACCATCTGTCACTGCGGGCAATCAGAGAGAGAACTCAAGGCAGGAAACTGGAGGAGCAACAAGTACATACTGGCTTGCTTCCTCTGGCTTGCTCAGTTCTTATTCTTTTTCTAGTTTAAAGTTTGGTTTTTAGTTTTTGAGAGTTATATACATTGTACTGTGTTTATATCATTTCAACACTTGCCTCTCTTCTATTTCCAATTCCTCCTGTGCACCTTCCTCATCAAATTCATAACCTCTTCTTCTTTAATGATTAGTGTTACATATGTATATGCATATGTATATGCAGCTCAGGCTCAGCTATCCAGGGATGGCACTGTGCAGAGTGGGCAGGGCCCTCCAACATCAGTTAGCAATAAAAAAATCAAATGCCCCACAGACATGGTGAGAGGCTGGTATCAAGGAGGCAATTCCTCAATTGAGATTCCCTTTTCCAAGTAATGAGCACTAGCACACTGCATTATTTTTCTTTATTTTTGTAACTTTTGGTTTTCCTGGGTCTTCATCTGTGAATGCTCAGATGTAATGAAAATGTTACATCAAATAGATATATGGGATTTTTGTTGCTGTTAATCTTTTATTTTAAATCAATGTATTTATTTATTTTACATTCTGGCCACAGTTTCCCCTCCCTTCTCTCCTCCCAGTTCTTCCTCACACCCCTTCTTTGTTCCCACTTCTCCATTTCTGTTTCAGAAAGGGCAGATCTCCCATGAGCATCAACAAAGCATGGCACGTCAACTTGCAGTAAGACTAAGTACCTCCCCATGGATTAAGACTGGGCAAGGCAACCCAGTCTGAGGAGTAGGGCCCCCAAATCCAGTCAAAGACTGGGAGACAGTCCCTGTTCCCATGTTCCCACTGTTAGGAGTCCCACAAGAGGACCAAGCTACACAACTATAATATATACACAGAGGGCCTAGGTCAGTCTCATGCAGGCTCCCTGGTTGTCGATTCAGTCTCTGTGGGGACAGCTTAGTTGATTCTGTGAGTATTCTTGGAACCTCAGCCATGGGCACAGTGATAGAAGAGAAAAAAAAAACATCATTTAGCTCTTATGACCTTCCTCAGTAATTGGAATCCCATAGTTAAAGCCTATGGACATTATTCTTTCAAAGTTCTAGTAGAGATCATGGTTATGGGTAACTCACAAAGGAAGTCATTCCAGTCACCAGGGGACTGCTGAATTGAGTGGCTTGCAAGCTAACTTGATCTGCTGCTTAGAGACCCCAGCTGAGGAGCTGAGTGTAAATGTCACATTCAGTCTCTTGTTTCTCAATAGTACCAATGAGTGTGGTTCAGGGAGCCTGGGTAACAAGGGAAGAAATGTTGCAGGAACTCAAAGTCCATTTAGAATGATTGCTACCCAAACACTTTGAAAATAATAATTAATAAATGAATGTCAGCCCCCTTTGTCACTTACCTGCCAGGAGAGCTGGAGGGAGAGGCCATTAAAAGAAGGAAGTCTCTATTGTTTATCAGTGGTGTATAGAAAACAAAGTCAAGCATTTGATAGAAAACCTCCCTTTGCTTTTCTAACAGAGAACCTTAGTCTTTTTTAGGTACATTTCTTATAGCTGGGTGCTAGTTTCCCTTCTTGGTCATTCTTTTTCCCCATCATGCTTTGCCTTGGCTCCTTTGGATCTTTCCATACCTTCCAGAAGGGTCCTGTTTCTAGGCAGAGATGTTAATAAATGGCTGGCAGCCATCACATGTAAAAGCTACTTCTCCAGATTCCTGAAATGGAGTAACTCTTTCTTGACTAGGACACCTCTATACTAAAATGTACCCATGTCTACCTGTCATGACTGTGGTTTTAAGTGGCTCCTTGTCTGACAGGCTCTGCCCTGAATCTCTGGATGGCTTGCTGCCTGCCCGTTGGCTCTGTATAGCTGCTGGAAAGATACCCAGTAGAGCAAACAGCCTCTAAGCCCAGCATTCCTTCTTAAAGGAAAGAAATGTACAAAGCTTCCTGTGGGAGAGAAAGTACCCACTCTGGGAGAAGCTTAGTCTGTTTTACCTGCACTATGTTATTATTGACGCCTTCTATAAATTACTGCTCAGATCTTAAAGCCTTTCAGAGAGTCACAAACATAGAAGTAAGCGTTCTGATAATCCACCCACCCCCACTGGGAATTCTGGCTTGACAGTAATCAGATGTATTTACATTCAAGGAACTCAGAGGGGCCCCTTTGTATTTTCCCCTTTCTTTTCTGCTTTTGGTTAGCGCTTTATGAAATTAATTTACATACCAATTTAAACAAATCATATCTACCAGAGCCTCTGCTACATTTACTCTCCCCTTTGGAGACAATACTATCTGGTCCAGTGAGCTAATCATTAACCACCACACTTCATATGTCCAGTTCCTTCAAAATTCCTGTCCCTCCTCTGTTGTCTTCATGTCCCTGACAGTCATGAGGATCTCAACCAGTGAAAATCAAGTGTCTCAAATGGTCTATATGAGTCTATCCATCAAGGCTGAGTTCCCTTATTTTGCCTCAGATTATTCAGTCTTTGTCTTAGGAGAAAGAGTGTGTATCCTATATAGTTCTTTGCTGCCATAGCACTCAGCCTGATTCCATCCATCCTCAAGTCTCACAATCTTATAAACTGCCCTATGAGAGGTTCTTTCATTCTTATTTAAAAGTCATTTCCAATTCTAGTTGCTCCAAGTCCTCTGTAATATAGTTTCCCATGCTCTGCCATTCTATCAGGCCTCATCTGCATACTTTCTCATGGGTCCCCCCCCCCACTTTATACTAAAGGTCAGACATAAGGAGTGTCTTGTATCCCTTCTACCTCGCTCTAATCCTCCTCGCCGCCTGATTCTTTCCATCAGTCCTAAATTTTGGCATCCCAGGAAGAGCTCTTTAGCAGAAATCCAATTTGTCTACTCTTCCTCTTCCTCTCCCCAACTACAAGAAATGACAAGCAACCACTTCCATCTCATTTATTCTCCATTTTTTTCTGCCCACTTTGCCTGACAGCTTAGTGGCTAGTGAGTAGGATGGTGTCTTTTTCTCATAATTCCTCCAGGCGAGTTCTTTCTGGGCAGACAGCTGAGCATCAATTGAATGTCTTATTGCACAAAGTTAAGGGCCATGTAACTGATGCCACAGCCTGCTTCTAATCAATCTTATACCATGTGGTGCTATTTTCAAGGACTGTAATGATATTCTCTATTCTCTCGGCTATTTTAAGGATGTCCCCTCAGTCAAATGGCAGACCCAATTCATCAAGGAGATGTGCCAATTCATACCACAGAATGGAGGACAGCATCTCTGAAACTGTCTCCACAGAACCTTCAGAGTTGACTTAGTCACATGTTCTTTTACCCATAACAAATGCAATGCAGCTGCCAATGCAGCAAGAAGGCATGCCGTTCCATCCCACATAAGGAACACTAGCCATATCTGTTGTCTTAGTTAGGGTTTCTATTGTGTGGCAAGATACTATGACCATGGCAGTTTTTATGAAGGAAAACATTTTAATTGGGGCTGGCTTACAGTTCACAGGTTTAGTACATTATGGTCCTGGCAGAAGCATAGCATCATGAAGACAGACATAGGTGCTGGAGAGAAAGCTAAGTGTCCTACATCTAGATTAGCAGTCAGCAGGAAAAGAGAGATACTGGGTCTGGCTTGAGCATTTGAAACCTCAAAGCCCACCTCCACACTTCCTCCTACAAGAACACACCTGCTCCAACAAAGCCAGACCTCCTAAGAGTGCCACTTACTATGAGCCCACTGGGGCCATGTTCATTTAAGCCACCACATCTGTAGTTCCCCTGTGGATACACTACCTTCAGACAGCTTAGCTTCAGATGTATGTCTTGTACCTCACAGCAGAAACAATGCACGTAGTCTTTTCAAACTCACCTGTGATTCTGTTGAGCTCCGAGTGTAATAGGAATGACTCTTGGGTGTATAAAGAAGCATATGTTCACCCCAAATAAGGGCCCCACAACAATTGAAGAAAAAAATTGTAGTCAGAAGTTTTCCTGTGTCCTCCCCGGTCCCACAGCCACTGGGCCCACAGGCGCCAGTCCCAAGTAAACACATAGAAACATATATTACTTAGAAACTGTACGGCCTATCAGTCAGGCTTCTTGCTGGCTAGCTCTTATAACTTAACCCAACCCATTTCTATTAATCGATATGTTGCCACATGGCCATGGCATTACTGGTCTGCTGGCAACTTGTTGCTCCTTGGGAGGCAGGCTGGCTTCTCCCTCGACTCCACCCTTCTTTTTGTCTCGGTTTAAATGTACCACCTAACCTTATCATGCCCTGCCACAGGCCAATGCAGCTTTGTTTATTATCCAATAAGAGCCACACATAGTCACGGCATACAGAAAGATATCCCCCAGCAAACAAATCTAGCCATTGATGAAGTGATGAGATAATTAGGGTCCCTGATAGAAGTCATGGCAGAGAAATGCTCTATAGTATTGTGGGAAACTTCATGGTGACTAAACCACAAAAGAAAATTCCTGTCAGAAACTGTTCCTTTGTGGAGGAGTGGTACTATCTGAGCCCCTTGCCTTGCCCAGGAAGTATCATTAATGGAATCTTGGGTGAGTCTACTGAGGTTAATCATAGCTCCTAAGAGTTCAAAAAGGAAATGGTAATGTATTACCCCAAAGTGTCATTCTATAAATAATAGCATTTCTTAAGGAATCTAATGATTTCTTGTAGAAACTTATCTTGAGGAATTAGATTATATGTTTGCTGTGGGATGTCTTTCTATATGCTGTGAATATGTGTTGCTCTGATGTTTAGGATCTAATTCCTAAAATAATATAAAATAATACCCATGCATCATTGATGCAGTTGTATAATACCTGTCCCTAGAAAAATCATGCACCATATTCTGTTTCTGAACATGTTATATGTGAACGATCGAGGATAATCCTCTCCAAGAAATAATTTTCTGGCTCAAGGAAGTGTTGTAGCCAGCAACTGATGCTCAACCTGAATATGTTCAGGGGTGATGTAGTAACAGGGCTGGAGGTGACACTTGGTTGTCTACACTGAAAATTGAGGGGACGTTGAGTCTAAGTTCAATTCTCCAGCAGATGTCAGAAGAACACCAAGATGTCAATCTAAGAAATGGGAACAGATGATAAATACTCATTCTAGGTCAGGCCCACAACTGAGAAGAACCCAGTGTCCATAGTCACAGAGCCCTTCTTCCAGACAGCAGTTTGCTGTAGGCTTTGGCCCTGTGTCTGTCTGTCTTTCTACAAGGCACAAACTGTTTGTCTAGGAAAGGAGCCAGGTTTGTGTGTGTGTGTGTGTGTGTGTGTGTGTGTGTGTGTGTGTGTGTGTGTGTGTGCGTGTGTTTCTACATTGAATTCAGGCTGTAAGTCAGACAAAAACAAACAAACAAACAAAAATTTCAGCTGTATTAACTAAGGAAAGTTGGTTTTGTGGTGTGTGTGTGTGTGTGTGTGTGTGTGTGTGTGTGTTTCTGTAAAACAATGACCAGAAAAATTGATTTTATGTTGGAAATATTTTCAAATTGATAGATTGTGTTATACTTAGAACATTATTTAGACTTAAACTTATAAACTGAAGTTAAAGGATAACTTATCTCATAGATAAGCATGAGACTTCTTATCTTCCTAAAAATGGAGCATATTTGGTGCTTTTTGTTTCAACATTTTAGGTGGCAATCCTTTCTACACATTAGAATCCATTTCTATGATGGCCACCATCTATATGCTTAATCATATCATTGTTCTGATAAAATACTTTATTTTCATGGGCTTCCTATTAGTTCATTTTTACTACAAAAATAAAAATAGTGTGACAGAGCATGTGAATCCTGCTTTGCATATTAGGCCACGAAAACTCAAGAAATGGAATGGACTGAGTCATACAGTGAATTAGAAACTATACAACAGCTCTATCTTCACTACTGTGACCCTAAACTTCATAGTTACACTTTTTACTTTTTGTTTTAGTTTAGGTATATGAAGGTTCTTTCATATTGCTTTATGTTATTTATTGATAAAGTAAAAGAAAAATGAAAACTTACCAAAAAATGTGTCTCTAATAGTGTTTGAGATCGAGTGTGTGAATCATGGAATTATGCAATAGCCTGCTGTACTGGTTGATTTTGTGTGTCAACTTAAAACAAGCTAGACTCATCAGAGGAAGGAGCATCAGATGAGGAAATGCCTCCATGAGATCCAGCTGTTGTAGTATGAATCTTAAAAAGTCTTATTAATAAAAACAAACCTCGAGCCAGGTATTGGGGTGAACGCTGAAAGATCAAAGAAGCAGAGCAAGTCACAGCCACCTCACCTGCCAGTTCCTCAGCTGATCCTGTTTTCTCAGACTGGAAGCCTCTGAGTCCTAATCCAAATGGGTCTCAGCTGAACTGCTGCTCAAAAGCCTAAAAGCTTAAAAAGGCCTCTAGTTCCTGGTCCTCACACCTCATGTACCTTTCTGTTTCCTGCCATCATTTCCTGGGATTAAAGGCATGTGTCACCATGCTTGGCTGTTTCCAGTGTGGCTTTGAACTCACAGAGATCCAGATGAACCTCTGCCTTCGGAATGCTAGGGTTAAAGGTGTGTGTGCCACCATTTTCTGGCCTCTATATTTAGTGGCTGTTCTGTTCTCTGACCCCAGATTTATTAGTGTTCACAATATATTAGGGAACACAATATCACCACTCTTGAGAGTTCCTGGGTTTGGTTTCCAGCTCCCATATCTGCTGGTTCACAACTATACACAACTCCAGTTCCAGTGATATCCGTTTTCCGATGTCTTTGGCCTCTTTAGGTACCTTCACTCATGTGCACATCCATGCTCTCATTCATGTGCACATACACGTAATTAAAAATAACTTCTAAAAGAAATGCTTATTATGAATTGGATTTGTTAATAGCATATGAATGATAATGAACAGATGAAACAGAATGTGAAGAACACTTCCTCTCCATAGCATCATCTCTGCCATAAAAAGTAGGGAATTCTTCATGACTCATTCACTCACTCAGCCACTATTTTTCGAGTGTCTAATTTGTATGACACATTGTTCTGACTTCTGATAACAAGTGTTGGCATCAGTAAAATGTATGCCTGCCTCTAAAGATACTGTGTCTACCAAGATCTGACTTTAAGTCTGTACCAAATAACCATTCATGCCAGGAGAATATGTGCAGTGTTTCTCATCTTCTTAGCGTTTCTGTCATGATTCCACATAGCCCTCTCCATCATACCTTCAAAGTATTATCAACATTACTCAGGGACATATACACATACTTTAGTATTTAACTCTTTTACACACACACTGTCATTACTCATGCTTAATGTAGTAATTGTTTCTATTTGATAGTTACAACTATCACTCATTAGAGAGACAATTACTTTATCTCTTCAATACTGTAAAAACTAACCTTCCCCAAAATGCACTTGCATTTATTAATGTCACATATCATCTAGTTTCCTATAATTATGACTGGAACCATATGCAGAAAAAACACATAAAAAAGCAAAGACTTGCCTACCTCAGCTGTCCAAATTCAACCAACAATTAATATTTGCAGATGTTCGGGAATTTACTCAGCCAGTTGCTGCCAGGGCACACCTTGATCTACCCTTGGGGCATGGCATTAGGCCTCCAAGTACATAATTCAGCAAGGAATTGAGCAGGTGTGAAAAGAACCCACAGATGAACTGCCAAATGTCTAGTTTTAAACTTTTTTGATCCCGAAAACAATGTTCGATCTGGCTTGCAATAACTTTTGATAAGATCTCGGTTAGAAATAAACACCAAAATATATTATGGAAACCAGGGACATCTAACAAAACTGACACAGTCTTGAAAGAACATGAATTGTCATGATGTCTTTACCCCACCTACAAGTACTCTCCCCTACTCATGCAAAGATGATATATTAAATACTAATAATGACATATATGGGTACAAAAATAAGTAATTTTTCTGGAATATTCTTTCTATTTAAGTGGTGGTTGTGGAGTTTGGATGCCTACAAGTGGTGGAATCTTCAAGAATTTTAATTCCTCTTAAAATTCGCCTTGCAGAGCCATCTCGCTGACAGCAGCTTTAGTAGCTGCATATATAACAATAATTCCTTCACAGTAAGGTAATAAAATAAGCTATAACCCCCAGAGTTCAGACTGCTTTGGAACAGCTTAAAGAATGTAATTTGGAAAAAGAAGGACATATTTTTGTAAATTTCTTCCAATTTTTACATTGAACTTCAAGGAAACTGGGAGGAGATGATAGAAGTGACCTGGGTGTGAACAAGGCCTGAGCCCTCACTGTTTTCCAACAGTGATGGACTGGTGGTTTTCTGTTCTTATTTTCCATGCAATTATTTGAATGGATCTCTGATTCTTTCTTCCTTCCTTCCTCCCTCCCTCCCTCCCTTCCTCCCTCCCTCTCCTTCCTTCCTTCCTCCCTTCCTTCCTTCCTCCCTCCCTCCCTCCCTTCCTCTCCTTCTTTCCTTCCTCCCTCCCTTCCTCCCTCCCTCTCTTTCCTTCCTTCCTTTCTTCCTTGCTCCCTCCCTCCCTCCCTCCCTCCCTTCCTCCCTCCCTCTCTCTCCTTCCTTCCT
>CABHPH010151675.1:0-95469 GCA_902168325.1 Peromyscus nudipes
GATGACTTTCCTAGCATGCTCCAGGACCTGAAACCAATTCCCAGTACTTGAAATTTAAAACGAAAGAGAGAGGGAGGGGGAGAGAGAGGAGAGAGGGAAGGGCAGTCCAGCCCCTGTGCTGGACTAGTTCAGGGTAGGGTAGGGATGCGAGCCATACCCTGTAACAGGTAGAGACTGAGGGATGCAGGGAGAACTTGGCAGTCGGTGTCTGCTTTAGTACCTTAAACAGGCCCTCAGCCTTTTGTAGCGGATCTGAGATATAATAACCTGTACCCAGGAGGAAGAAGAAATGCCTACTTATTGCATGAATAGTGCAGGGACGACTTGCCAGTCCCAGGTGCAAATTCTGCTGTAATACCAATCTCTGCAGATCTGGGACAGTTCTGTACTTGGAGTGGACATCATGGCTGGGAACCACTGTGCTGCGTCCCTTCAAAACACTGTCGCTAAAGGTGGGATGGGGGGCGCCTGTCACTTAGGACGCACTAGCCAATCAGGGCTTCCAGTTTGGCTGCTAGTCAGAATAAGGGAGGGCATTTCCGGTCCATCACGCTGCATGCTCGCCGGCTCCAAGACTGTGGGGGGCTCTGTGGTTCCGTGTGCTGCGCTGTGACCGGCTGCCGGGATCTGTGAGGAGAGCTGGACAGCTCGGAATCCGCCATGGTGAGCACGGGGCCGCGGTCCCCATATGGGGAGGAGCCGCGCGAGCCGGTGTGGGGTCCCGGGGCTGTGGGAACCGGCGGAACTGGCGGAGGCGGCGCCCTGTGAGGTCCGTGAGTTCCTGGAGGTGTCTGCTGTCCCTGCAACTCCCGGATCCTGCGGCCTCTGAACAACCTGCGGCTGCAGCTGCAGCTGCGACTGCACAGAACACCAGGATATGAGTACTGTGCGTGAATAGTTCCTTATTGTGACGTCACCATGCAGTGCGCGCGCATGCGGTGTTTTTACTGATCACTCTAGCGTCTTCTAGAAGTTCTGCACATGGCCCTGAACACTCAGGTGTAGGATCGGTCTGCAGTTAGTTCTTTGCAGGGCATAAAGTCTGTGTCATTAACCCATTTGCATGCGGATGCCATTCACGTGTGTCAGTCATGCCATAGTCACTGGGTTTCCTGGCCTAATGTGAAACAGTTTACTCTATAGTAATTGTGCTTTTTAGTTCTAACTTTGCTCTCATGCTCTTTTGGTTTCTTTATTGTTTCCCAGGTAGTACTGTCTTTATTGCAGTTGTATGAGTTTTGAAGTTGTATGAGTTTTGAAGTCAGATCATGTCACTGTGTGTGCTGTTAACTCAATCTTGTGTTGACCAGTTTTTCATTCATGATGACCTCTCATCAGTTTTCTGTTGATAGCAAAAATCGTTAGACCTTTGTATTGGACTGTTGGTGAATTTATAGCTCAAGTCTACAGTCATGGAATTTCTCTTCTTTGATCCCATTCCTTAATTCTTTTAATTATAAAGTTATAATTTTGGCTACAGATATTTTTCACATTTCTGTGTATTCTTGGCTTATTTACCTCCGATGACATAAAATATGAGGGTATATGTTTTTAATTTTTCTGTATTTTATTTCATGTGTATGAGTGATTTGCTTGCATGTGTGTATGTTCATCACATGTGTTTTGTGCTCACAGAAGATAGAAGGAGGCATCAGATCTTCCATGTTAGTGTTGGGAACCAAATCCGGGACTTCTACAAGAGCAACAAGTGGTGGTAACTGCTGAGCCATCTTTCTATTCCTAAACTTGACCAGTTTATGTGTGTATGTGCACAAGTATATGCCAAAAAGTCTTGTATAATATTAGAGGGACTAGCCTTAATATTATATATCCCAGGGGCTCAGGAGAGAAAACTACAAACGGCGAGGACTAATTTTGGGAAATAGAACCTCAGCACACAGAGCTCTTAGTCCAGTCATTTATTCTTCCAAATCTTCCTCGTCGTCCTCTTGTGCCCTGGGAGTCCTGGTATATATACACTTACAAACAGTAATCCCTTGGCAGTGCAAAGCCAGGCTTCCAGGGTCAAAGGGAGGGGTGATAAGAATCACAAAGAGGGGCAGTAATTGTTAATTATCATTTGCAACCCAAAAGGGAAGTGACTAATGGGGAAATGAATTAACTAAAGGCTAAATTTGGGTAATATCTAAGAAGCAGGATCTTATGTGCTCAACTATAATCTTAAACGTGATTGGTAGAAAATGTTAAGAATCTATAAGTTGCTAGGTCAATGGGAGAAAATAAAACTGCCTTTTTTCCTGTGTCTCCTATCTGTTCAAGCTATCTGCCGTTTTTTCTGCAGGGTGGGAGAAAGTGTGCTTGGTCACTAGGCAACCTGTGTACAGCTAGATGCCTCTGGTGATAGTTAAAGGGAGATCTGGAACTAGAGGTAAGGTTTGGGAAAGGAGGTAGTTAAGCTTAATTGGCACATCTGCAGGCCTTCTCAAACAGGTAGTTTGGATACTTAAGTCTGTTCTTAGAGAGTACAGAGGTATCTCTGATAAGGTACTTTCCTCCATCTGGGGATGGACCTGGCCGGATGCTGCCAATGATGATAATTACAGGGAGGCTTGAACTGGGGTTCTGGCTGAGCATAGCTGTCAGTGCACGAGGTTATCTAAATATTTCTTTAGTAGAGGGGAAATGGTGCCCAATAAATGATGGTAAAGCTACAATAGCACACAAGAAACTCATAGCAGGAAACGGCTGATAATCAAAAGCCAAATATCACCAAGGCTCCTTGAGCTTCAGCTTGACCTCTGGAAGGCCCTTGGCTTCTTCCAGGTATTATCTTTGTCATAATCAGCTGAAATCCTACTTAGTATATTTTTGCAGCTTGTAGCAGAAAAGCAAGTGTTAAGAGAGTTGAGGTTTGCTTAACAGTCTGTCTTTGGGGTTTGGAATATGACTTGGTAGGTATGCTGGTTAGATTTTTGTCAACTTGACACAAGCTAGAGTCAGACTGGCCTTTTGGCAAATCTATAGGGTATTTTCTTGATTTATGTAGTAGAGTCCATCCCACTGTGGTGGTTCTACCCTGGGCAGGTTATTATTCCAAGTGTATAAGTAATCAAACTGAGCAAGCCACGATAGCAAGAGGGCAGCAAACAGCATTCCTCCAGGTTGACAACATATGTGGAATGCATAAGCCTGTGGTGTATATAAGTTAGCAAATCTGTTCCTGGCAAGCTCCTCTTTTGTGTGTTAGGTAGAGCTGGAGGCGTGCAACTACTGAAGAGACTTTTCTCAGTTAATCTCTAAGTGTGTGGCACAATTTCTCATTGCGAAGGCATATTAATTCCAGAACAGTTGCACCTTCCAGAAAAATAGTTTGAGACAAGGTTTGTTATGTTGACTCTCTTTGCCTTGGTCCCAGTGTTTTGGTCCATAGGGAATTGACCCTGCTGTCTTCCTGCCTCAACCTTCTCAATTCTTGATTAAAGATTTGTAGCACCACACACTCCTAAAAGTACACATTTGAATCACAGAGTGGGCTGTCCATTGCACTAACAGGAAAAAGTATTTGTGTGTGGAGCATGTCTTCTCCATTGAGACCAGAATAGAAAGAATGGTTTATTATGTACACTGCAGGGGAAACAGGCTAAGCTATAGCTAGATTAGAGGTTATTTAAGTCATTGTCCTGCAGGTGTCTCTGTTATAATGAAGGCTCTGATTGTGGGCAGGGTAAGTGCCTTTCTGTGTACTTTCCCAGTGTGCATTAATTCATACTACATGAATGAAGGAAAACTAAATTGTTGGGTGTACAATTTGGAGATCGTATCTTGAAACATTGAAAGTTCCAATTGGGCAATCTGTCATGTTGGTAAGTGCAAACCTAGTTGTCTCTCTTTACTCTGCTAAGAAGATTGAGACACTGAGCATTTGGCTATGGCTTGTGTGTCAGCATTCAGCACTCAGCAGCTGACATTTTACACAGGGCAGGGTCATACAGTCTCTTATACATGTGGACTTGAGTTCTGTGCAGGATGATGAGTATAGATCAATTTGCATTCTTCTACATGCAGACACCCAGTTTGACCAGCACCATTTGTTGATGAAGCTGTCTTTTCTCCAGTGTGTATTTCTGATATCTTTATCAAAACCCAGGTGTCCAGAGGAGTGTGGGTTCATGCCTGGGTGTCAGTTTGATTGATTGATGTGTTTGTTTTTATGCTAATACTATGTAGTTTTTATTACTATACCTTTGTAGTACAACTTGCAATCTGGAATGGTGAGACCTTCAGCAGTTTTTTTTTATTCAGAATTGCTTTAGCTATCCTGGGTGTTTTGTTTTTCCATTTTAAGTTGAGAATTGTCTTTTCAGGGTCTGTAAAGAATTGTGTTGGGATTTTGATGGGGATTGCATTGAATCTGTAGATTGCTTTTGGTAGGATTGCCATTTTTATTAGGTAATTCCTACCGATTCATGTTTATGGGAAGTCTTTCTATTTTCTCATATCTTCTTCAGGTTCTTTCTTCAAAGACTTGAAGTTTTTATCATATAAGTCATTCACTTGCTTCGTTAGAGTTTACCCCAAGATATTTTATATAAGTTGAGGCTATTTTGAAAGGTGTTCTTTCCCTGTTTTCTTCCTCAGTTCTATTGTCATTTGTACATAGGAGAGCTACTGATTTTTGTGAGTTAATTGTGTATCCAGCTACTTTGCTGAAAGTGTTTATCAGCTTTAGGAGTTCCCCTGTGGAATTTTTATGATTACTTACATATACTGTTGCATCATCTGCATAAAAACACTTTGATTTCTTCCCTTCCACTTTGTATCCCCTTGATCTCCTTCAGTTGTCATATTGCTTTATTTAAGACTTCCAGTTCTATATTGAATAGATATGGTGAGAGTGGGCAGCCTTGTCTTGTTCCTGATTTTAGGTGAACAATTTTGAGTTTCTCTCCATTTAATTTGATGATGGCTGTAGGTTTGCTGGAAATTGCCATTATTTTTTTTAGGTATGTTCCTTGCATCTCTTATCTCTGCAGTACTTTTATCATGAAGGGGGTGTTGGATTTTTTCAAAGGCCTTTTCTTCATCTAATGAGATGATCATGTAAATTTTTTCCTTTCTCTTTGTTTATATGGTAAATTATATTTCTTAATATTTGTATATTAACCCATCCCTGCTTCTCTTAGATGAAGCCTACACATCTTTCTGATATGTTCTTGGATTTTGTTTTCGGTCTTTCATTGACAAGTTTTACATCTATGTTCATAAGGGAAATTGGTCTATAATTTTCTTTGTTGGTTCTTTAGGTGGTTTGGATTTCAGGGTAACAATGGCCTCATAAAATGTATTTGGTACTTTACTTGCTAGTTTTGTGTGTCAAGTTGACACAAGCTAGAGTCATCAGAGAGGAAGGAGCCTCAGTTGAGGAAATGCCTTCATGAGATCCAGCTGTAAGACTTTTTTTCTATTAGTGATCATTAGGGCAGGCCTCAGTCCACTGTGGGTGGTGCCATTCCTAAGCTGGTGGTTTCTATGAGAAAGTAGGCTCAGTTAGCCAGGGGAAGCAAGTCAGTAAGCAGCACCCTTCCTTGGCCTCTGCATCAGCTTCTGCCTCCAGGATCCTGCCCTGTTTTAGTTCCTGTTCTGACTTCCTTTGGTAGTGATCAGCAATATGGGAGTGTAAACCAAATAAACCCTTTGCTCCCCAACTTGCTTTTTGGTCATGATGTTTTGTTGCAGCAATAGAAACCCTAACTAAGACAGCAATATTCTTTCAGTTTATATTTTATGGATAATTTGAGTACAGTAGTATTGGTAATAACTCTTCTTTAACAGTCTGGTAGAATTCTGTGGTAAAACAGGCTGGCCCTGGGTGGTTTCTTTTTTGTGAGACTTTTAATCTATTTCCTTAGGGGTTATAGGTCTATTTAAGTTGTTTATCTGATCTTTATTTAACTTTAGCAAGTGGTACCTATAGGGAAAATTATCCATTTGTTTTAGACTTTCTAATTTGGCTGAGTACAGTTTTAAATTATGTCCTTATGATTCTCTGAATTTCCTCTGTGTCTGTTGTTATGTCCTCCAGGGCTGATATTAAAATTCCAAGCCATTATGCCTAGCCTCAGTGTTTACTATTAAAATGTCACCACCTGGAGCATATAACTTGGCAGGGAAAAAGAAATGCAAGGCTAACCTCAGCTCTTTACTGATGCTGAGGCCAACTGGGCTACTTGAGACAACGTTCTGCCAAAACAAAAACAGCTGTATGTGTGGTGGTACAGGAGTCAGGTCGCAGAGGCAGAAGGATGGAAGCAAGTTTAACCTAGTGTTTGCATAGAGTTCCAGACCAGTCAGGCCTATGTAGGGAAACCTTGTCCCCATCAACAAAACAACTAAAGATGTCTTAACCCATGAAAAAAGAATACCTACGGGTGGGCTTGTGAATACGTGCAATACTTTATTGAATACCCAGGGTCTTGAGGATTTTGCTTCATCTGGTGTGGGATATCTGAGGGAAAAAAAATCTACGCACACTATGCTTTTATGTCTGTTAACTTTATTCCTCTAAGACAAAATTCCATCTATTCGGCTACAGCTCCATCAGGCATTCAGGGCAGGAATAACTCTAGATGCACTAAAGCTCTTTATCCATCTACTTTAGTTCTCCGGTCTGAAATCCTGTCTACATAGTTTCAGTTCCATCCAGTTCCCTCTCATAGCCCCCACTGACAATTAAGCTCTTATGCCTCCAGCCTCGTCTTCGACCTCTGATTCCTTGCTCTCCATTTCTACTGCTCTCTATTCCTGATGGACTCTACAAGAGTTCTGCCTTACTGTCTACAGAACCTCTGTCTTCCTCTCTTCCCTCTGCCCACTCCGCTTTCCATCTGCTCTACGGAAAAATGCCTGCCTCTTCTTTTCCTTGCCACTTGGTTCTCTGCCTCCTCAGGAATGTTCCTCTACCCTACCTTCCACCTTGATATGTAAAAACCTGTTTTATTCTCAGTCAGTTGCTCTGAAGAGCCACTAGGCCTCAAGGCAAGGAGATGTAGCATGAGTCTTAAAAGTTCTTATTAATAAAATCAAACCTGAGGCCAGGTATTGGGGTGAACACTGGAAGGTCAGAGAGACAGAACATGCCACAGCTATCTCACCTCGCTGGATCCTCAGCTGATCTTGTTTCCTCAGACTGGATGCCCCGAGCCCTCATCCAGAATGGGTCTCAGCTGAACTGCTGTTAGAAGCCTGAAAGCTTAACCAGCCACATGCTTCTCCAGGCCAAAGGCCTCTCCAGGGCAAAATGCCTCTAGTTTCTGGTCCTCACGTCTTATATACCTTTCTGCTTTCTACCACCACTCCCTGGGATTAAAGGCTGACTTTCTGGGATTAAAGGCGTGAGTCACCATGCTTGGGTGTATCCTTGAACACATGAATTTCTGCCTCTGGAATGTTAGGATTAAAGGCGTATGCTACCACTGCCTATCCTCATGTTTAATATTGTGGCTGTCCTGTTCTCTGACCCCAGATAAGTTTATTAGCATACACAATATTTTGGGGAACACAATACCCCCACAGTTTGAGCTTCATTTGCACAAGAAATAAAGCTATGCATCTCCCGACAGCTTGTCTTTGGCTACATGACCTTATCCTGTCTTTGGCTACATGACCTTATCCAAGAACTGGCTCCAGCAGGGTAGTTAGTTACCTTGAAGTTCAGCAGGTCTGGGGAGCTGAACTGTTAGCCAAATGGTCTGGAAATATTTTCATGCAAGAATTTCATAGCAGAAGACAGCTGAAATATTAAAGGCTGGATAACACCAAATATTCATAATAAATGGCTTGCCTTTTGACAGACTCTTGGCCAGTCAAAGTATAGCTTTAATACACAGCTGAATCTCTATAATACATTCTTGCAGCCCGCAAGAATACTTAAGTCATCAAGCATGGAAACCAGGGTGCTGAGGATGTAGGTCAGATGTAGAGCACTTGACCTAGCATATATAAAGCTCCGGGTCCCGTTATAGCACCTTACAGAAACATCTTTGAGACAGAATTCCTTTTTGTTGTCCCAGATCTCCTGCACCTCCCAGTATAGCCCGGGTTAGTCAAGATGCTTGGATTACAGGCATGTGCCACCTGGTCAGCTTGATATACTGTTTAAAAGTCTCTTGAAGAGTTTGGGTAAAGACTTCCTAACCAAGCAGAAGTACTTAAAGCAGAACATATATTTATACTCCTCTAGCCCCAGGAGTTCAATCCAGCAGGACTTTGGTTCTGGCAGCTCCTTTCTGTTCTCCCCCACTTCAGAGGTCACTCATCCAGGTTCCCATTTAATCGAATTAAGGCAAATCATCACTGTGCTAGAAACTTTTATGTCAACTTGACACAAGCTAGAGTCGTCTAAGAGGAGGAAGACTCAATTGAGGAACTGCTTCCATAAGATCAGGCTGTAGACAAGCCTGTAAGGGCATTTTCTTAATTTTTCATTGATGGGGAGGGACCAGCCCATTATGGGTGGGTGGTGTCATACCTAGACCAGTCATCCTTGGTTCCATAAGAAAGCAGGCTGAGCAAATCATGCAGAGCAAGCCAGTCAGCAGCAACCCTCCATGGCCCCTTCATCAGCTCCTACCTCCAGGATCCTGACCTGCTTGAGTTCCTGTCCTGACTTTCTTCAGTGATGGACTATGGTGTGGAAGCATAAGCCAAATAAACCCTTTCTTATCCACCTTGCTTTTGGTCATGGTGTTTATTGCAGCTGTACAAACCCTAAGATAATCAGACACCCCTTGAAAAAGACAAAAAAAAAAAAAACACACAAAAAGACAAAAAACCCACCCCTCTGTGCTGTCCAGATCTTTCTTCACTAGCTATCCGAAGAGTAGCAGCACATCCCATTTCACAGTCAGATTCATAAACAGTCAGTTAAAGGCCTTATTGCTGGTAGGTTCTGTTATGATATTGTAAGCTAGAGGTATGTGGGAGGTCCTGGCAGGTAGGGTCCAGTTGCTCTACTATGGGTGATAGACAGAGATACCATGCAGACAGTGCTCAGGGAAGAGCTTTATTTGGTGGAGGGGGGAAAGGGGGGAGAGAAAAAGGAAAAGAGAGAGAGAGAGAGAGAGAGAGAGAGAGAGAGAGAGAGAGAAGGACAAGGGGTTTGAGAGGTATGCACCTCATGGGAGGAAAGCAGAAAGGGGGAGAAGGAAGGGGAGGAGCTTCCCATTAAGAATAGGCTTTTACATCAGGGTACAGGGTGGCCCCAAGGGGCAGGTTAGAATATTAACATTTCTCCATTTTTGATGATTTATTTATTTTATGTGCATTGATGTCTTGTCTGTGTGAGGGTGTAGGCTCCTCTAGAACTGGAGTTATAGACAGTTGTAAGCTGCCATGTGGTGCTGGGAATTGAACCCAGGTCCTCTGGAAGAACAGCCAGTACTCTTAACCACTGAGCCATTTCTCCAGCCCTCATTTCTCCGTTTTTGATTATTATAAAGAACAGGTGAGTTATGAAAGCAAGTAGGAGAACAAGGGTGCTGAATTCTTGAGGCTACTGCAAGCTGGTGAAGGGCAAAGTAGGGAGGGGGAAAACCGGGAGCCATTTATGGTGGGAGGCGTGAGTGAAGAAGAATCCAGTTATTTGTCATCATGGAGATCACAGGTGTCTGTTCCTTGAGTGAGCTGTGTCACTGTGAAAATCTCAGGCATCTGTTCCTTTGAATGTGCTGAGGGGGCAGGTTACTAGAAGAAGAAAATAGATTGTTATCATTAATGAGTGAGACATGAGAGCAGGTATGTCCTTCATTGGGGTATCTTGGAAAGCCAGGTTCCAGTTGCTGGGCAGGTGCCCACCTGGTCCTGGAGAGGTGGTACCAGAAGTGAACTGAGGGACGTGTTCTTCAGGATTGTAGGAGCCATCACATCTGCCATTTCTCTGGAGGTGGGGATGCATCCATCTCAGTTGGCATCCTCAGTTAGGGGTTAGCATCCTCAGAGCTATTGCCAGAGGTGGGAAACTGCAAAATATGCTAAAAAAAAAAAAATAGGCAGGGTCAGAAATGGGCTCTGGAGATGGTTAATTTTTATCAGACCAGATTTTTTGATGCAGTAGCAAGACTTTTCCCAGGGATCTGTAGGTATCTGTAAGACAGCTGGAATAGATTTACATCATAGCAAAAGGGTTGAAAATCCATAGAAATTTAAGGACTCTTAAGAACTGTTTATACTCGATGTTCTATCAGTTTATCAAAGCTTCATTTATCAGTATTAAAACTTTAAACCTATGGAGTTATATCTGAAACCAGTCTATCCTGTACCATGAAGTCTGTGAATGGGGCATACCTGTCTGTAATTGGAGAGCATATATATATAATCTTGGGATTGGGGCTGTCAAACTGATATACCCTAGTCATCTAACATTGTCAGATCGGAGAAGGATAAATTTAAGAAGTGGGCAGCAATTCCAAGTCTCTCTGTGATCATTGAGGGGAGAGGGACAGAAGCCCCAAAGGAAGCATTTGTTCAGCTGATAGGCCCAGAAGATCTGACAGATTATCTGTGGAGTAGGAATTTGGGAAGGTCATCTTACTTTATCTTGGCAGAGAGGACAACTGATCACCATTGCTCCAATAATTCAGTCTGGACAGGATCTTAGCATTTCGCTATGTGGTGAAGGTTCTGTGGCCATCTATCTTCTTGGAAACAATACAGGATGCTGCTGCCAGGAACTGACATACATGTCTCTTTGCCATAAAAAGCTTTTATTTTAAATGCCATATTCTCAGATCTCTACAGGTGTTTGAGGACGGGGGAACAAAATCTGTTAGATGTATTTATAACTTTGAGAGCATAAATCTGAATATACAGGTTTCCCAGTTAGTTACAGCTTAATGAAGTTAGCAAGGACAGGGGGGCTAACCTTTGAATACAGCCAGATTATAGTCCTGGATGATTTATATAGAAATAATTATTTCTTAAGCTGTCTCCTGAGATGGCAAAGAAGAGTGACAGGGAAAGATCCCAAGGTCGAATGAGAACAGGAGAATGGGGGCTTGTGGATCAGGGTGCAGCCCAACTCTGAGAAAAGAACCCTCTGAGAAAAGGAAAAAGACCCTCTTCGTGGACTGGAAACTCTATCATGAATGATTTATATAGAAATAATAATTTCTTGCCTGGTGGTGGTGGCTCACACCTTTAAACTCAGCACTCAGGAGGCAGAGCCATGTGGAACCCTGTGAGTTCGAGGCTAGCCTGGGCTACAGAGTGAGTTCCAGGATAGACACAAAGCTATACAGAGAAACCCTGTGTCAAAAAACCAAAATAATAATAATAATAATAATAATAATAATAATAATGATGTGAGAAATAATAATTTCTTAAGGTCATACAATATCTCCCTGGTTCTGCATAAAAAAGATCAAGTGTCTTATCTTATTGCAGAACCATTTTAATTAATAAATATCAATGGGCGTTAAATAGCCAATTGGTCCTCTATGCCAGGGGGTTTTTATTACTAATCTACTCCTCCAGCCTGTCCTGGGAACAGAGAGCACAGGATGACATATTCTCCATAGCTACTTCAAGCTGAACTGGGGCGCAGGTGTTCAGGACTCAGGCAATGGGGTATTTGTCAGTGTCTGACCCAGCTGTAGAGGCAGGGAATGATTATATTTGGCTGGGCCTTTAACCATCAGCCTTTAACAGGTCCATGTCTCACAGGTTGAAGTCAGGTAGCCATATGGAAGCTCACTGAAACAGATGCAGACTAGATAGATACAAGGTTTAAAATTTATGAACTTATTTGGAACCTCTTGGTCCATGGTCTTAGTAATTGGGAAAAGGGAAACCAGGAGGAAGAGAAATATATAAAAGGACATGAAAGTTTTAGATAAATTAGCATTATTAATCAGTATTGAAATCCAAATTGTAGAAAATCAGGTAATGAGTATCCAAGGACAATTTAAATTTTTTTTTTTTTTTTTTTTTTTTTTTTTTTTTTTTTTTTTTTTTTTTGGTTTTTCGAGACAGGGTTTCTCTGTGTAGCTTTGCGCCTTTCCTGGAGCTCACTTGGTAGCCCAGGCTGGCCTCGAACTCACAGAGATCCGCCTGGCTCTGCCTCCCAAGTGCTGGGATTAAAGGCGTGCGCCACCAACGCCCGTCTAAAATCTTTTTAAAATCCTGAGCTTGTGACCCAAATAGTATCAGAATTGCACCAATGTCAAAATCTGAAATTTAAGATCTTAAGCATTAGTGCTGCTACCCCATGTCAGCACAGGAGCATGCCGTCCCCACCTGCAGTAGTTGCAGCTGATGACTGCCAGGCCAACAAGCCAGCATGTGGCTCTGCTGATGCCCCGGAGGGGAGTGCATATGTCTCCGGTCCCATCCACATGAGCAAGTGGTCATGGAGGAACAAACAGCAGACCTTGACTGGACCTCCCTCTACCCACCCGAGCAGCTATGGAGGAAGAAACTCCAGGACAAAGCCAGAGGACTTTTCCTCGACCCATAAAACAATGGTGAAGCAATGTGCAGCAGGAGGCGATTCCCTAACCTCCTTCCATACTAATGGCATGAGCGCCCGAGTGCCTTGCCTGCGCTGCCACCAGTAAAGATGGCGGTGAGGTCACATGACCTGCCTATTCTGACCCCAGCCAAGATGGTGGCTAGACCGTCTTGTATATACTGGATCCTACCTAGGTCAGGCTTTTCTTCTGAAAACCTTGGTAAGAACAGGTGAACATTTCTATCCAGCTGGGTTATCTCCTAGCAGTGAGATTGTTGTCCTCTGTGTGCTGGAGGTGTCTTGTTTGCACCTGCGGCTGACATCTCCACATTCACAATGCCAAAGCTAAATCAAGGGTCTGCTTCAGCTCACAGTGCTCAAGACTGCACTTGTTCCCCTCTCCACCTGCTCCCACCATGTGCTTCCTGCCTTACTCCTGCCCCACCTGTTCCTCCCCGACCTGTTCCTCCCCCACCTGCTCCTTCCGCACCTTTTCCTCAAATGGTTTCCATCTCAGTCAGTGAAGCAGCATTGGCTTTTTTTGCTCCAGCAACACTCCTTAGCTGTTAGGCATCTCTCCTTTACTTGAAAGTCCAGGGGGCCCCTCCACACTGTGTCCTTCTACAAGGACACCTGGGATGCTCTGCTTGTGTTATCTTACTGACCCATCTTCCCTCCTCAGAATCACTACTGTCATGGCACATGTAACTCGGGAAAGTGTATTTGGCTTCGTTAAAGTTGTACTGAAGCACAGGCAGTGCACTGAGATCATTTGCCCAAGACAGATTTTATGAAGGAGGGGACTTTAAGGAATAGGGACTGGAAGAGCTATCTTCTAAAGAGGCTGAATGTCAATGGGCAGAAATGGGTTATCACTTACATTCTCCCAAAATCCTGAAAGTTTCCAAGGAACTGGTGTTATTTATTAAGTGACACCATGTCATTTATTAAGTGGTGCTGTTTACTGTGTGAGAAAAGCCATGAGGCACACCAAAACCCCCTATAAGAGTTTATTAAGAGAATAGAGAGGGGGTGTGCATAGGCCTATGGAATGACCATGCAGGAAGAGAGAGAAGGAATAGGTGGAACCTGCTTCTATAGGTCCTCCCCCTGCACATGTGCATATGGGCTTATGTAGCTAGCCCATGCATGTGCATAGATTACGTGATCATGCTGCGCTCAAATTATGTGATTACACAGCATATGGATTACATAGGATGTAAGGCCCTGGAATGACTAAGCATCTTGCCTGGTTACTGGACAGCACATGTGTGGTCATGTAGCTGGGAGAGTGGCTAGGAAATCTAACAACTGGTAGATTTGAGCAATTTCCATACAGTAGCAGGGAGTTTTCTGTGTTGAGTGACTGTTTTCAATTCTCCGGAGCTTAATAAATTATTTTAAGCCAGAAGTCTCCCGATGCATGCATCTCATTCCAGAAGTTGGGGAGACTTATCAGAATTTTGAGGTCTAGCCTCTTAATTTCCTTCCCAGGGGCCCAGAAGAGACGCTGCCAATGGCGGGGATGAATCCAGATACACAGAGCTCTTTTGTCCAACTTGTTTATTCATCTGCCACCATAACTCTATCTGTCCAGCTTCAGTTCTGTCCTGAGTCTCGGCTCCTCTATGGACCTACCTTTTCTGTCCCCTCATAACCCTGGTAATAACTAAGCCCTTATGCTTTTGGTTTCATCTTCGTCCTCTGTTCCTTCATCCTCCATCTGTCCTTCCTGGGTCCTTACCCCTGGTCCTGATAAACTCTACAAGAGATCTGCCTTACCCTCTACAGAATCTCTGCTTCTCTGTCTTCTCTCTGGCCATGCAGCTCTGTCTACCATTTATAGAAAAACTGTCTTGTTCTTTCTCTCCTGGCCATGTGATTCTGTGTGGCCAGGAATTCTGCCTCACTCTGTACTCCACCTGGATATGCGAAAACCTCCTTTGTTCTGAGTCAGTAGCTCTGGAATGCCATGAGGCCTGAAGGCTTCATGTGCACAGGAAGCAAAGCTGTGCATCTACAAGCCTGTTTGTCTCCTAGGCTCTGTGGGGGAGTTAGTTACCTAGAGGAATCAGCATCTGAGAAGCTTACACTGCTTGCCAATATAGTCTAGTAGTATATGGGCCCACAAGAATTCCATAGCAGAAGACAGCTGAAATATTAGAAACTGAATAACATCAAATATTCCATGATAAATGGCTTCCTCTAGAAAAATACCTTGAAATTTCTAGGTACAGCTTTAATATCTAGCTGAATCTCTATAATATATTCTTGTGGTCTGCAAGAGAGACTGAGGCAAGGGGTTTGCTAGAGCTTATAGCCCTGAGCTTACTCCCTAGTTCCTCGAGCACTGTTAGGCACCAGGGCATATGTTTTGGAGGTTCTGAAGTTATTCTTTCCTTCCACCTTCACATGTATACCTGGGTTCAAACTCATGTCCTCTGGATTGGACTGGCATGCCAAGCATGTGTATCCACTAAGCCAAATCACTGGTCCACCATTATCTTTTTAAAAGACCCCATGTCTTTCAGAAATATGCTTTGAAAGATCTTTGTAGCTCAAGCTGCCCAGGAACTATTTCATCCATGTAGCCTAGACTGACTTTCAACTTAGTCTTCCTGTCTCAGCCTCCAAGTACTGGGATTGCAAATCAATTCTGAGAACAAAGGCTATAAACGCACAAATTTCTCTCTCTCATATTACTTGTGCAAATTCAAAATTAATAATGAAATGCTTTATCATGCAATATTCTGTCATACTCCTTTGGTTTGACTTACCAAAATTTTAAATATATCTAAAGAGTATTTCACAGGAAAAAAATAATATATTTACACTACCTATGATGATGTAAACACAATACAATTAGACAGTGGTCTCTAACAGGAGGAGTGTTCCACCCAGTAGTACCGCTGAAGTAGCTACATGTTACCTGATGAACTAGATTTCTGTTTTCTTGAGTATCTATGTCAGGAATTGGATGCCTTGAATGAGGCAGATGACAATCAAGCTAAATTGTAAGGCAGAGGTGGGAGAGTATGGAGCATACAAGCTCAAGTGTAAGATGGGATGGGGGTAATGTGGAGCACACTTTCTATCTCTGCAGTGGTGAAGGAAACTGAGGCAGGATCCTTGCCAAGTTAGAGGGGATTGGTGGTTTTCTTTATGAGAATCTAGATACATTTTAATTTTTAAATGACTTGTATTTGTTTACTAGCTTGTATGGAGATGGGTATGTCCATGTCATGGTTCCTGTGTGGATCCCAGATAACAACTTATGTGAGTTGGTTATCTCTTTCCACTATGTGGGTCCTGGGATCAAACAAAGTAAGAATTCCCAGACTTCAGGACCTGAGTAGGAAGATCAGGTCTGAGGACAGCAAGCCCATCATCCGATAACCACCCTTTCATATATTTTCATTTCATTGACTTTGCTTGCCCCTCACACCCACATAATGCCTTCAGTTCTCCTAGTCAGTCAATGCTACAATTTCAGGCCAAGATCATTCCCAGTGGATTCTTTTTCCCACATCAATAGTATACTAAGATCTGTCTTAATCATTTTACCAAGAGTCTGGCTTTACTTTTGACACTGTCTAACTCCTAGTCAGTTCTTAGGGTTTTCCAAACACAAATCTAATCCTGGAATGTTCCAGATTCTAACCTTGAAATAGCTTCTGATGACTCTAACATAACAAGAAAGTGGGTACCAGCATTTTAATGCCACCCTCTCAGTTCAGATTTTACTTGTGGCCACTTTTGATTAAGAATGCCACAGTGTTGAGTTAATCATGTAAATTCCTTTATTTATATATAGCCCATGGTTTTTGTTTTGTTTTTTATTAACAAGGTTTATTTGTGTCATATCACCTAGTGCCAGTTGCCCCCTCCTACCTAATTTTCACATCTAAGGCCATGTGTAATTGGGTAGATGAAAATGTTGAGTCTCAGAGGGCCTTCAACCCCTAGTTGACTACCACAGGGCTTCTTTCACCAGTTTTGGAAGTACAGTCAAATTCAAGGCAAGTAAAATATGGTTCATAATTTAGGACATGGACTACTATGATGGAACTGCCCAAAGCCTGTTTGAGTGGTTCTGCACGTTTCTGGTGAGGTACAGACGTCACGCATGAGGCCCATGGCCTAAAATCATATCTGCACCCATCCTGATTAGCCACATGACCAAGAATTAAGCCTTATCCTTCCTGGCTTCTGGACCTGGAAGGTGAAAAAGGATGGATAGTTGCTTGGGCACCCCAGAATACTTCCTAGAACACCCAGTTTCTACTCCTCTCCAACTCCATATCTTGCTAAAACACTTACCATGCAACCCTTGGGTTAGCCCTTGAGGTCTGACACTGGGGTCTTGCCAACAGCCTCAAAGCTAAACCCCAGTGCCACCTCACCAATGGCTCTGCAAAATGCCGTGCTATAACCCATTCTTACTGCTCACTGGCTTCTGAACACTGAGGGTAGAAATAGCCGCTTGCTCTTTCCTCCCCAATGTCACAGGCACAGCTGAGCAACTGTGCTGTGCCTGTGGTGTTGACAGATCTAGGACAGCATCTTCAAGTAACCAGCCCAGTGATTTTAACAGCATCCGTTTAATCCCAGCACTCTGGAGGCAGAGATGGACAGATTCCTCTGAATTCTGAGCCACCATGGTATAATGGTAAGTTTTAGGTGAGCTGGAATACATATTGTGGTACTGTCTCAACAACAAAACCAAACAACAAACAAAACAGGGCACATTAAATTGGATGGGCTGGCCCAAGGAGATGGTTCCATGAGCAAAGGTGTTTGTGGGCATATGAAGAAATGACCACCTGATTCAGTCCTCAAAGCCAACCTAAAAGCTGTAAGGAGAGACTCCACAAAGTTGTCTTTTGATCCCTCAAAACACTATAGTATGCACGTTTCCTCCTCCCCTACTCACTTCACACAAACTGATAAAAAAAAGTATTTTTAAAGTGGGACAGATTGATCTAGCATTCCTTCTGTAACTTAGGCAGGCTTTGTGATGAGTTTGGATGTATATCCCTGCACCATGGATGCAGAAGTGATACTGTGTTCCTCTTCTTAAGAGTTTTGTTTATGTGGATAGGAATTTTTCCTATGTGTATGTTTGTGTATCACATGCATACAGTGCCCTGAAGAAGCTAGAGAGAGTGTCTGGGACTGCAATTACAGTTTTGATATGCCATGTCGATGCAAGGAACTAAAATTTGGTCCCCTGTACAAATAGCCAGTGTTCTGAACACAATGAATCATCTCTCCAGCCTTTTATTCAGATACTTAATGCTGTATTTTTATTCTCAGGAACTTGAGAGTCAAAGTTAGGCCTAAACATTTCACTGCAGGCTGTTTTGAAAACTTACTTCTTCCAGGACTGGAGTGATGGCTCCACAGTTAAAAGTACTGGTTGTTCTTCCAGAGCATTGGGGTTCAATTCCCAGCATCCAAATGGTGGCCACCAATTATCTGTAATTCCAGTTCCAAGGGATCCACAAAGCCTCTTCTGACCTCCAAGGCCCTTCACAGACATGGAGGACAGACATGCATACAGGCAAAGTACCTGTACTTATATCATGAAGTTTAAAAAAGACTTCTTTCTATCACTCACTACTTTCCTTTCCCACATGTCAAAGAAACAAGCCTGGGTGCACAGCAGGGCTGGGGAAAGGAGCAAGGTATCACTTCACCTGCCAGGCAAAAGAAGTCTTTGAGTGACTTATCTGCATAGTCCTCAGAAAGGGGTGGCCTGTCCTGGGTTTTGACAGTCCAGGATGTGGAGACTGTAATACATTGCAGCATGGTGATGATGCTTGGTGGTGAGTCTCAGGACTGCAGAGTGAGGTCTGTCAGATGAAAGGCATGCAAGCAACCTCTGGTACCTGTCCCACATCTGTGCAACACCACAGTAGGAGGTTGACCATGGGTGGTTGTCATCTATGCTGCAGCTGTGTGGAAATTCTTGTAGCACATGTAAGTGACATAGGATAGCAGTGTGGAGGAGTCATACATGATATCCAGCACCATAGCCCCTGGGGGAAAGCCACTGCCCAGATGTGTGTTGAACAGCCCACTCTTGAGGTTCCAGATCTTCAGAGGTGAGAAGTTTCCACAATAAACTGTGCCTGTCACAAAAGTGCTCAGCAATGAGCTGATGGCAGTAGAGCAGACTCAGTCTTCAGTCTGGATGCTTTGTAAGCACTGCCTGAGCAGGCCTGAGACAATGTCCACACCACAGAGACAGGCCTTGGTGCATCCTGCCAAGGGGTTGATTCGACAGATCCTGTTTATGATTTTTACTCATTTTATTTCAATTTCTTTGCTTTCTGTCTTCCTTTCCTTGTTTTTTTCTTTTCTTTACTATCTCAGAGTAGAGTTAGTTGTTTAAAGAAAAGTGACCAGAAGCTAGATATTTCCAGGAAAAACTTCTCAGTTGTTCCCATTTTCCCCTAAGGCAGCTCTGCGGAGATAACTTGATAACTTGGTAGTAAACTGTGAAGGTTTTGCTTCCTGTTGCCACCCTTGCAGTGTGCTGATAGGAGTTCTGTTTTCGTCAGTGGTTGTACTAACACATTGCTAGCTATTTTTCGGGATTTATACATTTTGGTGCTTTTTTGTTTTCCAGTTTTCTTTTCAAAAATTCTGAATTTGGGCCATTGAGATGTGTAGACACATATGCCACAAAACATGTGTGAATATCTGCCGCGACCTGCACAGCCGGGAACCAAGAACTGGCGAGGGACGCCGAGGTTAAGCAGCACTCTGGACACACCGTGGTTCGTCATTCAAAGAGAGCTCCTTTATTGACAATCATCAGCCTTATATACCCTGCTACTTCCTACTCTCCATGGGGTCAGGGTACGGTCCTCAGGTTCCCATCTGCGTCCCAGCAGCTCAGCCAAACAGGAAAACCACAAGCAGAGAGCTGATTCTTGAAACAATGTTCCAGCAATAGCTATATCATAAACATCCTGTGACTTACTGACCACAGGAAAAGAGGAAGGACAAAAGGGCACCTTAGGGCAAGCAAACAAGCTATGCACAAGGCCTGTTCAGCGTCTGCTGCCAACAAACATACAATGACAAGTTGGAGGAGTGGTGTCTCTCCCGAGTATTGACGTCAGGCCCTCAGATTGGTTACAGTGCCTTTACTCACTCAGCTGACCAGCTAGTTCCTGTCAGAGCACTCCCTTCTAACCCACCTATTTCAGTATATTGGTTGTAGTTGCTCTATTTTTATTTTGGGGTAGAGAATACTGGGTACTCATTCTAGAGCCCCTCCCATGCTTGGCAAGGATCTGCCCACTGGGGCTTAAACAAAAAGTTATTTGGGGGCAGGGTCCATTTAAGTTGCCCAAGTATTTTGTCAACTCAGTCTGTAGCCATGCCAGGCCTTGAACTCATGACGCTCCTGTCTCAACATTCCATGTGGTGGTTTTCCAGAACTGCACCTCCACTCTCAGCCTTAAATTCATGTGGGAGATTAGGAATTTGAGTCTGCGTTATTTTTCAAAATACTGTAGCTGTTATTACTATCATGTTCCCTCTAGTATCATTAGCATTTTCTTGTTCTCTGTCATGTGGATTTTATCTGTAATCTCTACTAGTCTGTCTTTCTAAGCTCTACCTTTCCATGCATTGATACTTATGTTTCCAATTTCATGTGTGTTTTTGTTTATTTAAGTTGAAGATGGGCCTTTTGGGAGCCAGGCCAGTCCATGTCTTTCTCAGATGCCCTGATGAACAGTGGTTCTGTGTCCTGACCAAGGGCTGACTTGACAAGGTCTGGTCAGATGCTTGAGTGAACATCTTGAAGGAATCAGGGGCATTAAGGTCCTCAGCCTGAGAGGCTGTGGTTATCAGTGGCATGGCCACTGTGTGCTCAGTCTGGGGTATCCTGTGTTCTTCTTGCCGATAAGGATTAATTATCTTTCTGCTGACTGTCCCATTCTCCCCCTGCAAATAGTGTATCAGAGCTGTGCATCTTAAAGAACTTGCTTAGCATGAGCCATCAGCTTATGCAAGACATGCTGATCCCAATCTTTTATTTATTTATTTATTTATTTATTTATTTATTTATTTTATTTATTTATTTTATTTATTTGGGGGGGGGTTTCGAGACAGGGTTTCTCTGTGTAGCTTTGTGCCTTTCCTGGAACTCACTCTGCAGCCCAAGCTGGCCTCAAACTCACAGAAATCCACCTGCCTCTGCCTCTCAAGTGCTGTGATTAAAGGCATGCGCCACCACTGCCTGGCCCTAGTCTTCTTCTTGGAGCTTCCTGGGTCCCATAACATGCTGATCCCAATCTTTCTATATTTAGCAACTCATCCCAGGTTGTCACCTTGGTCATCCCCTTTGGGGACTGTAATGGGTTGGTGTTGGTTGTCATAGACCAAAGTGGTTTAAACCTTTTTGTTTTTTGGTTTTTTTGTTTGTTGGTTGGTTGGTTCATTGGTTTTTTTTTCAAGACAGAATTTCTTTGTGTATAGTCCTAGTTGTCCTGGGATGCACTCCATAGACCAGGCTTAAACTTTTGCCTCCACCTCCCAAATGGTGGCATAATAGTCCAGTGCCCCCATAGAAGGCTGGAAAGTGTTAGTGTTTTGGATGCCTAGGTGCAGCTGAGAGAGGTGTGAGCAATCCTAGGTGTGATTGCTGATGCCTGGTGAATATCTATCAGGTGGTTTAAATTAGACTAGGGTGGACTAGGTACTCTTTCAGCTGTGAGGCAGGGGGATCGCTCCACTACACATTGTTTAATGATCTCCTTATGCTAGACACCCTATGCCTAGAGGAAGGAGAAGTGCTTAGTGTGTTCAGGAAATGTGCAGGGACAAGTTTGCAGTCCAGGTGCAAGTTCTGCTGCAATACCAATCTCTGCTAGTCTGGGACTGGTCTGTGTCCGGGATGGAAGCCAGGGCTGGGAACTATTGTGCTGTGTCCATTTATTGCACACTGTCCCTAAGGGAGCTGCTCCTGTCACTCAGGCATCACTAGCCAATCAAGGATTCCAGATGGGCCTGCCAGTCAGAATGGGGAGGGCACTTCTGGTCCCCCATGCTGTGGGCTGGATTCTGGGGCTGAGGGAGGCTCTGTGTTCCTGGTGCTGCACTTTGACCTGCTGCCAGGAGCTGAGGAGAGCCGGGCAAGCTCGGCATCCATGCCAGGGTGAACAAGGGGCTGTCGTTCCCACACGGGGAGGAGCTGTGGGAGCTCATATGGGGTTTGTTCTAGGGTGCTGTGTGCTGGTGGGAAACCAGGGCCAGACTTTAGCCCAGCAGACTGTGCCTCCACAGAGCATCAGCATTGGGAGTCTGTGTGTGAAAACTTGTCACCATACTGGGCGTGCACATGTGCAGCTTTTACTGTTGCCTGGGAAGGCAAATTTTCTAACTTGACAGAGCCCTGGTTTCTCTAGTGTCTTCTAGAAGTTCTGCACGTGGCACTGAACGTTCAGGTGTAGGATCCGTCTGCAGTTAATTCTGTGCTGGATGTAAAGTCTGTGTCATTAACACATTTGCATATATATACCATGGTGGTCCAGCCATGTGTTAGTTAAGGCCAGACTTACTGGATTTCCTGGCCTAATGTCAAAATCAACTCTATACTGATTGTGGTTTCTGTGTGTGTGTGTGTGTGTGTGTGTGTGTGTGTGTTTCCTCACATTTTTTTTGTTGCTCTCTTTATTGTTTCCCAGACAGTACAATTTTTTTTCTTTCTTTCTTCTTCTTTTTTTTTTTTTTTTAAAGACAGGGTTTCTCTGTGCAGCCCTGGCTGTTGTGGAACTCTGTGGAACAGGCTGGCCTCAAACTCGCAGACATCAGCCTGCCTCTGTCTCCCGAATGCTGGGATTAAAAGCTGTTGGGGATCCCCAACTGGGGCCCAATCCCACACTCAGGTCTCACGCCTCCCATTCCAGACCCTGCCTCCTAAGAAAACCAGACATGAGTCAGACCCTCCCGAGGCTGCTCAAGACCATGCATGCCTGCAGGCTGCTTAAGACCTGGCCACCACACCTGCCGTGTGCTCTCCTGCTCTAGTCCCTGCCTTTCTGAGAGCCACCCAGGAGGTGCTTTGCCTGCTCAGATTAAATCTGGATTTACTAATTTGGCCTGATCTGACTTACTTCATCAGTGGCAGAGGATATCCAATAACCAGGAATCCAAAACTTACCAAAGGATTGTTAGACTTTTTATTGGACTTTTACTGAATCTGTAGCTCAAATTCTGTATTGCCGTGATATAATATTGACACAATAGCCAAGATGGCAGCAAACCACATGGTTGCTTTCTACTCAAGGTTAGTCCAACTCCCTGCTAAGGAAGCCCATCCTCCAGCAGGTACAATTCCCAGTTAGGATCTCCACCATTCCAGGGTTAAATGTGCACTGTTACACCCTTTGCTTTTAAAAGGACCCTAAGAGAGACACATGGATCTCCCTGGGAAGGGGAAATAGATGAGATCTCCTGGGTAAACTGGGGGTAGGGGAAGAAGGGGTAGGGGGGAGGATATGGGGGATGGGAACATGAGGGATCATGATGGTCAAGTTGGGGAAGGGACAGAGAGGAAAAGCAACGAAAGAGATATCTTGATAGAGGGAGCCATTATGGGGTTAGGGAGAAACCTGGTGCCAGGGAAAATCCCAGGAATCCACAAAGATGATCCCAGCTATGACTCCTAGCAATAGTAGAGAGGGTGCCTGAACTGGCCTACTATAATCAGATTGATGAATACCCTAATTGTCATCATAGAACCCTCATCCAGTAACTGAAGAAAGCAGATACAGAGATTCAAAGCCAAGCAATGGGCCAAGCTCTGGGAGTCCTCTTGAAGAGAGGGAGGAGGAATTGTATGAGCCGGGCAGGGCTGGTGGTGTCAAGATCTTGATGGGGAAACCCACAGAGACAGCTGACCAGAGTTTCTAAACTGGCAGCTAGGGAGCCTGCATGGGACCGACCTAGGCCCTTTGCATGTGGGTGACAGTTGTGAAGCTTGGTCTGTTTGTGGGGCTGTTAGCAGTGGAACCAGGATCTGTCCCTGGCACATGAGTTGCCTTTTTGGAACCTATTCCCTATGATGAAGATGCCTTGCTCAACCTTGATGCAGTGGGGAGGAGCTTAGTCCTGTCTCAACTTGATATGCCATGCATTGTTGACTCCCCGGGAAGCCTTACCCTTTCTGCAGAGTGAATGTAGAGGTAGAAAGGAGGGGGTGGGGGAATGGGAGGAAAGGAGGTAGGGGAAACTGGTTAGTATGTAAAATAAAATTTAAAAATTAATAATAAAAAAAGACTCTTTAATTAGGTTTGCATGTGTATAGGAGGAGATGGTGCCTGTGGCCTAGGCAGGTAGGACTCATGCAGCTAGGGAACAGAGGAAAGAATTCCATGACCCCAACCAGAGACAGTTGAGTCCATCAACATGTTTCACCAACTGACTGTAACAGTTGAAGCCAGTTGTTGTCATCCAGGTCTTTGACCTTCTCCTCATTCCTAGACAAAAGATGTTGCTTGGCCCCATTTTCTCCCAATTGAATCTGGTCTGGGCTATGATCAGACAGATTTGTGACTCTTCATTTGGCTGGAATTGAAGACCTTTGGGTTTAATTTGCTAAAATAGTTAAATCAGTGGTGGTATTGCATGCTTTTAATTCTCAGCACTTGGGGGGCAGAGTCAGGCAGATCTCTGAGTTTGAGCTATATAGAGCAAGTTCCAGGGAAGCCAGTCCTATACAGTAGCCAGTAGTTTTTTATCTCAAAATGAACAAACAAACAAAAAAAAGTTAAGTAAAATTTAAAACGTTTGTGCCTTGTGTGGCACTTCTCTCCAGTTAGAAATGCAGCTTCCAATGGCATCATCTACAGCAGTCACACTTCAGCACACCAGGAGACTGACTGCCTTCATGATTTCCACCAGACCTGATCCAAGGTTTCCCAGGTTCTCTGAGGGACCTGGATAGGGAGGGAAACAGGGATAATGCCATGGACTCAGGGAAAAGATAGGGACTTAAACCTAAGTTTGGAGGCCTCCAAACATTTAATCTCTTCTTAGATGGGGTAGGGAAGGTTATATTAGGAAGCCTGTAACCCAGCCAGGCTCCTCCTATTTGGAGGAAATATTTTTTTCTTTCTCTCTCTGTACATCTCTTTCTGTCTCTTTCTTTTTCTTTCCCCCTTCCTCTCTCTGTTTTCCTTAATATCTTTCACTCTTTTCCTTTAGGGCTCTTTCTTTTCTAAGGTTGTGTTCCTGTCATGGTTTATGTTTGTTCAACAGCCTCAGGCTCCTATCTTTGAATGCTTGGTCCCCAATTAATGGAAGTAATTGTGTAAGATTAGGAGGTATGCCCTTGTCAAAGTAGGTGTGCCTTGTTTGTTAAGGTGTGTGACTGTAGGTGGGCTTTGAGGTTTCAAAAAACCAGTGCAAGGCAAGTGTTTCTTTCTGCCTGCCTGCCTGTGTATCAGGATGTAACACTCAGCCCCATGATTGCCTACGAAGATGCTTCCTTTCAATATGATAATGGACTAACCCTCTGTTACTATAGCCAATCCCCAAATTAAAAGCCTTCCATTATAATAAGAGTTGTCTTGGTCATAGTTCTTCTTCACGGCAAGAGAAGAGTCAGTAAGATGCGTTGTGTAATATTTTGTTATATTATCTCTGTATTCTGTACATTTTCTGTGAAATCAAGTAAGGCTAAATGAAAGAGTAATGGACTGATCATATTGGGGGGACACGGTTTCTAGAAACATTAATTTTTTTTTAAAGTTTAGTTTTTTTGTTTTTTTATATCTGAGTGCCCTATCTGCATGTATGGCTTTATTCCAGAGGAGGGAATTAGATGATTGAGATTCACCATGTGGTTGCTGGAAATGGAACTCAGGATGTCTGGAAGAGCAGCCAGTGCTCTTAACTGCTGAGCCATCTCTCCAGGCCCATGGACTGTTTTCTTGAGAAAACATTGGGTTTGTGTCAAAGTTATTTCTAGGAAGTTTTTAATTTCTTTCTTTCTTTCTATATTGACCCGTTATTCAGTTATTAGAGAGGTGTTCAGATTCCACAAGCTTGTAAGCTTTCTGATGCTTCTGCTGTTGTTGATATCCTGCTTTATGGTCAATTTTGGAGACAGTTCTGTGAGGTGTTTGTTGTGGAGTGTTCACCAGAGAAGCCTGCTGGGACATAGGTTTAAGCCAATAGAAAGTCTTTCTTATCTGCCTGCAGCTACACTGGGTGTTCCGGATCCCAGTGTAGCCCTGATCCTTTTTTACAGTGAGCTCATAAACACCGAAACCATATCTGTGTTGACATACTTCTGTTAACAGGAACAGTTTAGCCAGAAGCAGAACTACAGACTAAAAAGCAAGGTTAGCACAGTTAGAGGCTTCCTATAACTACGGACTTTGATGGATTAGACCTTGTTTTCCTTTTGGCTGGTGGTACTTTTTATGTGCTGAGTTTTACAGCCTGAATGGCCCTTCCATCTTGGAGTCAGTTGTGCTAAGGTCTGGGGTCCTACTAAGAACTTGGGCCTCTTACATTCCCCACTGGACTTAGTGAATGAGTCAAATCATGGACTCATGTTGTTTTAGTTAAAATGCACCATTAATCTAATCAGAATGAGAATTAAAGGCACAGTCAGTGATGAAAGCAAAGTGGTTATCCAGTGAGTCAAGGAGAACAGAGACTGGTATCAGTTATTTCCCCAACCATGGCAATGTTTTTCTAAATTACTCCTGATCAATTAGCATAGGAACAACAGGTTTTTGTTTTTTTTTCCAAAGCCATACATAGTTTCTTTCATCTCATGAGAAGTAAATCTAAGCCTCTTCAATTTTGTAGGTTCGTTTTTTTTTTTTGTTTGTTTTTTTTTTTTGGTTTCTCGAGACAGGGTTGCTCTGTGTAGTTTTGCGCCTTTCCTGGAGCTCACTTGGTAGCCCAGGCTGGCCTTGAACTCACAGTGATCCGCCTGGCTCTGCCTCCCGAGTGCTGGGATTAAAGGCGTGCGCCACCAATGCCCGGCTTTTTTTTAATAATTTATTTATTTTTATTTATTTTACGTACATTGGTGTTCTGTCTGTATGCATGTCTGCATGAGGGTGTCAGATTTTGTAGTTACAGACAGTTGTTAGTTGCCATGTGGGTGCTGGGAATTGAACTCATGAACTCTGGAAGAGTAGTCAGTGTTTTTAACCACTGAGCCATCTCTCCAGTCCCTGTAGGTTCGTTTTTATAAGGGAATCTAACTGTTGTTTTAATTCAGAAATGGAACCTTTTAATACCATCAGGTCCTGAGCAACCTGTCTGCTTCATTTGGAAAGCATCAGAAGAGACCCATTTAGTCAAACCATTGTTACATGCCCACCGAGCAGTCTCACGGGCTTGGTGACATTGTTATCCTGATGAATTAACCCATAAAGCAGAACATTAATTTGGGCTTTCCCCATTTACAGTGAATTTTGTAAGTCAATGGACTGTCAGTCTGGTTAGTTCCTATCCCTATGTAGTATGACTGGGGCCAGGTGTCTAAACATAACTAGCAATCCTGGCCTATTTCTGGCTGGCAATGGTTAACTCCATCCTTAGGGTCCCTTACTGTTTCATAGAGTCTGATTCGGCAGGTTTTTCCTGTTCCCCACAGTTGAAAATCTTTTTGATGAAGTTTTCCAGGAAGCCTCAGTTTTCACAAACACAGTTTTTGTAATAGAAACATCCTTGTTTCTGGCAACCAGGGAGCCCAGCCATGGGACATGCATAGAGTTGTAAACTGTGTTTCTACCTCAAAGGATTAACCCCCACATCTTTCCTTTCTCTAATACAACCAGACATTTAAAGTGGGCATCAGTGGACAGAGGTCCAAATGAATATGGGTTGCTGGTCTGTAGTCACACTAGCTAATAACCTCTCCTGTATCTGTCTTCCTTAGTTCCCAGGTCCAGGCCTAAGGGCAGTGGGGGTTGGACCATGCACCTGTATTCATACTGATATAAGATTCAGGAGAAGGTAGAAGGACAGAGAGTGGAAATGCTCTGGGACCCAATGGAACCTAGCTTTAATGGGTCCATAATTAGAGACATCCATTTGTCAGCATCTGTGGCTTTTGCTTTCTTGACCTGGGTGTGGTGAATCCATGGTATAATATCAGCTCTCTTCACTGCCATAGGAGTGGAGAGAATCACCTTCTAGGGTTCTTTCTAGGTTAGTTCCAGTGTCCCTTTGGCTGCTTGCTTGACCCAGACAATATTGGACTGGAACAAGGGGATACTGGTGGTGGACTCGGAGGTCATCTGCATCTTTAGGATAGTACAAGGAATAGCCTTTATGAAGAACTGGAGTTTCTGTAGTGACTTTAGAAAATAATGGTTAGACTGTTCGGCTAAGTCTTGGTTTCTGAGCCTGGGAAGCAGTTGGAGATGCTTTTCAAGTATCTCATTTATGTGTGGTGGGTAAATTCCTCTGTATGGGGTGGAGCTGGCAGAAGAAAAGCAAAGGAAGAAGGCCTATCCATTCTTTGGTAGACTCTAATGAGAGTCTTGTTAAAGTTGGTTTTTTGGGGTTTTTTTGGTCCTGTTTATTCGTTTTAACTGGCCAGAACTCTGAGGTCTGTATGTACAATGCCTCCTTTTGTGCTGGTGTATAGAGGGTTTATCATTTCCACAAGCTCTGTTGTCCAGAGGCTGTACCTAGGAACTGTTGAACTTCTCTCTTAGTCTTTGGAGTTGGGATCTGAAGGATGGCAGCAATCTTATTCTGTGATAGTCTACTCTTGCCTCCCTTCATCTTGTAGCCAAGATAGGTAGACTTCTACAAGGTTGGGCTTTCTTAGCCAACATTCTGTAGTCTGAGGACTGTAACTCTTGAAGCAGTCCTTTGGTGGCCTTTTTATAATTTGTTTTCCCAGGAAACATCTGAAGGAACATCAAGAACTCTGCATGTAGTGTCTTTAGCTCCTGGGGATAACTTGGCCAGCTATGTTGCCCACTGTAACCTCCCACTGGCCCTGTCCATTTAAAAACAAAGATGGGGTGACTCACCTCTGTCAATGGTACACTGAAGAATGTATTTTTTTTTCAGGTCCAAGACAATGTACACCTGTTTCTCTGGAAGAACCAGACTCATGAGAATCAGAGTTCCTATGTTTCTTTATAGGCAGGAGATGCATATTCCAGGGTAACTGGCTGGGCACCAGGATGCTTGCCTCCTCAATGAGGCAACATGGACTTCAGTATTCCCTGTGTTTCCAGGGTTGTTGGATATTGTTTATATTTTGATTGGAAGCAGAACTTTCAATTGGGAGATATTTTTCTTATAGTATGATACCAAAATTTTGCTGTGTATCTGTAAGTCTAGCTGTGTCTCATTATCAGAGAAGGTGAAGGTGCCTTTCAGTTTATGCTAAAGGTCTTGTCCTGATAAGTTGTTCTGTTGTTATCAAACACCTTTTGAACTACCTCGAGCAACTGGGACCTCCTTATACCTTTACGTTTTTTATTTAACTTTTATGACATTTTATATTATAACAGTATCTGGGGCTGACTGGATTGAAAAAGGAAGTCTTTTAGCAGCTGTCTTTAATCTTTCCAAAAGGTACTTACTGAAATTGCTTAAAGTCTTCTTGGTTAGTGTTGGACACAATGGCAAATCTGTTCTGTCTAGGCTGTGTTGCCTGGCAGCAGTTTCCTTACCCACCCCACGGGTAGTGTTTTTACTTTTTTTCGAAGAATGGTGGGTTTTATGGATCACTGGTTAAAAAAGAGACATAAACTATGAAAGAGAAAGTAATAGTAGAACTTTCTCTTTTCCTTTGTGCTCAGCCCAGGAGACCTTTTTCTCTTTTCTGGGGCTCCTAAGAGCAGGCACAAAGTGGAGGGAAGGTTCACCTGGGGGAACTGTTTCCCCCCACCCTGTGTTCATTCTGCTTATATGACAGGGGGTTAGAATCCTGGATGAGAGGCCCAGTCGGTCCACACTTCCACATAGGTACTAACCCTGAATATGACCAGGAGTCAAGCAACATAACAAGCACGTGCTTCTGCTCTTAAATTAGTTTTTGTTTGTTTGGTTTGGTTTCTCTGGGTGACCTCGCAGAGCCAAAAGGATTCAGGTCCTCAGCAGGAGGGAGAATAGGTCTTCAACCAGGTGGAGGAGAGTTTCACACCAGAGAAATCCGCTTGTCAATACAAGGAAACAAAACTGATAGAAATATATAGCATATGGAGACACACATATACATAAAGACATACACTAAAAACAACCTGGATGTCCATCACATATTTATATACCTGAAGAGACAGAGGGATCCAGTGATGTGTCACAAGGTTCCTGGACAAATCAGCAGCCATGTCTGACTTCTTCTATGTGTCTAAACAGAAAGTGACTCATCCAGGCCTAACCTCCAGAGGTGACAGAACAGGCAACTTTCTAATTTGTTTCCTTTTGGGGTGGTAGTATCAGACCCCTCTGAAACATTAGGCAGTGATTGGTCAAAGGGAAATTTGATGTACTTTGAATAGGAATGGCCCCATAGACTCATGTGTTTGAATGTTTGGTTATGGGGAGTGGCACTATTAGAACTTGTAGCCTTGTTGCAGGAAGTGTGTCTCTGTGGAGGCAGGCTTTAAGGTTCCATGTGCTCAGGATAGGCCTAGTGTATCTCAGTCTTTTTCTGCTTCCTGAGGACCAAGATGTAGAACTCTCAGCTCCTTCTCTAGCAGCGTGTCTTACTGCATGCTGCCATGCTGCTCCCCATGATGATAATGGACTAAACCTCTGAACTGTAAGCCAGCCCTAACTATATGTTTTCCTTTATAAGAGTTGCCATGATCATGATAGCTCTTCACAGCAATAAAACTCCAACTAAGAGACTTGGTACCAGGAAGTAGGTTGTTGTTGTGATAGGCCTGACCATATTTTTGTTTGGAAGAATTTTTACTTTGGGACTTTGAGTTAGGAAAGCAGTGGATGGCTTTAAGTGCTACTTAATAGGCCATACTAGTAGGATCAAGGAAGAAATTTGTGCTGAGGGTGATTTGAACCATGGATCAAAAGGTTTCAGAGGAAAGAAATATTGGTAGGTTGTCTAGAGACTGTTCTTGTGATATTTTGGTGAAGAATTTGGCTGCTTTTTGTCCTTCTCTGAAGAGTCTTCCTGAAGCTAAAGTGAAGAGTTTTGAATTAATTCCTTTGGCAGAGGAAATCTCAAAACAGCCTAGTATTTACTCTGTTATGTGTTTATTAGTCTTCATTGTTACGATGATTTATTATGAAAAAGAGCAGGCTGAGAAAGTAAAAATATGAAATGCACAATTTGAGGAGAAAAGCACCAGGAAGGAGAATAGAGCTACGTTCTGTTTTCAAAGAGATAAATAAGAAGTGGATTAAAGGGAGTGTGACCTCAAGGCTAGATCACACCCAGTTAGTTTCCAACTTGTGAAAAGAAATCAAAGAAAAGCTTAGAGCCAAGTCTGGTGGTGAAGGTCTTTAATTCTAGCACTGGGAATGCAGAAGAAGCTGCCAGATCTCTGAGTTTGAGGTCAGTCTGGTCTACAGAGCGAGTTCCAGGACAGCCAACTTTAGGCAGTGAAGGAATCCATCTAAAACAGAAAGTTGGTGAAGATATAATTGAATTAGCAGGCCATGTTCCAGCCCCAGAAAGCAGCAGAACTTGGTAGCTTTGGCCATGTGGTTCTGGATTTAGAGTCAAGGATAGAAGAAAGGAATTATGGAATCTCCCTTCATTTCTATGGAAAGCTGTGGAGTCCAGGCATGTGTCAGGAGTGTCTCTGAATGGAGGCCTAAATAGGTTCTTGTGTGAAGCTGTGAAGGTGAAGCCTGGATTTCATTGAAAATCCCAAAATGTTGGCGATACCAGGGTCATTGGATATCTGCCAAAGAAAGCTGCTAATGTGGAGTGGAACCAGCCCAAGAGAAAGAAGTGTGTTGCAGTCAACAAAGCTGAAAGAAGTTAGAGATCTGAAGAGCATTTTGATACCAGACATGGAGATGCAGAGTTTGGAGTTTGGCCAGCTGGTTTTCTGTCTGCTTTGGTCCAGTATTTCCTCACTGTTCTTCTTTCCCTATGTTTCGGAAGGGTAAAGTTTATCCTATTTCATTGTATGCTAGAAGTATGCGATCTAATTTTTTATTTTGATTTTATAGGAGATTACAGTTAAGAGATTTCATAAATTTCAGAAGAGATTCTTTGAAATGCAGACTTTTAAACAACTTTGAGACTGTTATATACTATGGGGACTTCTGAAATTTGACTAAATGCTTTCTTGCCTGTTGGAGTCAGAAAATTGAATGTGGTGATTTGAATAGGAATAGCCCCCATCGATTCATATGTTTGAATGCTTGGCCCAAAGGGAGTGGCACTATTAGGAAGTATAGGCATGTTGAAGTAGATGTGACCTTGTTGGAGGAAGTGTGTCACTGTGGAGGCGGGCTTTGATATCTGTATGTCTCAGTTGCCTACTGCTGCTATGGATCAAGATCTAGAACTTCAGCTCCTTCTCCAGCACCATGTCAACATGCATGCCATCATGCTTCCTGCCATGATATTAATGGACTAAACCTCTGAACTGTAAGCCATCCCCAATTAAATGTTTTCCCCTATAAGAGTTGCTATACTCATGGTGCTTCTTCAGAGTAGTAAAATCATAACAAACACACCTTGGGACTTGGAATATCTCAGGTTTCCCTCCTACTAGGATTCCCCTGACCATTGCACTCATCCTCCTTCCAAGGGACTCTGAGACTCCTAGTGTACTGAGGGAACTCAATTGGATCTCCAGAAATGTTGTGGGTATTCACCAGAGAAGATAACATGGGTTTAAGCCAATAGAATGTCTTTAGTAGCTGGCCTGACATTACACTGAGTTCTCAGGATCCCAGTGTAGCTCCATGCTTCTGTCAGAATGATCCTTAAAGCACAAAAACTATGTTGACATGTTCCAGTTAACAAGAACAATTAGCCAGAAGTGGAACTGCAGAAGGTAAAAAGCAAGGTTAGTGCATTTAGAGACTTTTCCATAACTGAGGGCATTGATGGATTAGGGCTTTTTAGTTTTGGAAGATGGTGCTGTATATGTGCTAAGTTTTACAGCTTGAATGACACTTCCATCATAGAGTCAGTTGTGCTAAGGTAAGGGGACCTATTAAGGTATGGGACCCTGTTATGCTGCTGAGATGAAGGTGTATTCTTTTGTGTTTCAGTGAAATGTTCTGTAAGTATCACTTTAGGTCCATGTGGTTCATAATGTCTGTTAGCTCCAGTGTTTTTCTGTTTAGTCTTTGTTTAGATGACCTGTACATGGGTGAGAGTGGAGTATTGAAGTCTCCCTACCACTGTGTGAGGGTCAATATTAGATTTAAGCTGTAGTAGTGTTTCTTGTGGTTGGGGAATAGATGTTAGAAATTGAAATGTCCTCACAGCAGATTTTCCTTTGATGAATATCTAGTGTCCTTCCCCATCTCTTTTGATTAATTTTTCATTTGAGGAGCTTCTCAAACATTTTATATGCTTATGGGCCCATTGGATAAGCAATGAGGCCACATTAGTTATTTTGTTTTTTCTTTCTGTGCTGGAGATCAAACCCATGCACTTCACACATGAAAGCAAATAGTCTGCCACTGAGTCAGCTTTTATATAGAATTTCATTCAACCAGTCATGATGACTCACACCTGTAATCCCGGCACTTGAAAAGCTGAAGCAGAAGTATCTCCACTAGCTTGAGGCCAGACAAGAACATTTAATGAGACCTTGCTGCAAAAATACAAAACAGTTTCCTCATTATAGGACCAAGATCTCAGCAAGGCATATGCTATGCAAATTCTGCAGTGTGTCATTGAGAAATAAAGTGCAGAGTCAGTTGTCCTAGGCCACTAAGAGACCAAGTGGTGACACCTGTTAC
The DNA here is from genome assembly GCA_902168325.1 of Peromyscus nudipes. Classification (NCBI taxonomy): domain Eukaryota; kingdom Metazoa; phylum Chordata; class Mammalia; order Rodentia; family Cricetidae; genus Peromyscus; species Peromyscus nudipes. The sequence continues at coordinate 33,383 of CABHPH010151675.1, forward strand.
ATGGTTAGACTTTCCATTGGCAAGAGTTAAAAGACTTTAAAACTAATCTGTCACTTTGTCACTTTGATTTCGTTTTTGCCCTTCAAGAAGTTGCCATATGTCTCTGTATTATACTTTGATTTAATCAGTACATTTAATTAGCTCACATTTAATGAGGGCTCACACCTGTGATCCTAGTATTTTGGAAGCAGATAGAGGAAGTTCAAGACCACCCTGGTCCAAATAGTGAGCTCCAGGCCAGCTAGAGCTACAAAGAAAAACCCTGTCTCAGGAAGCCCACCAAAAAATAGAGATGTGTTTAAGTATAAGAGTGAGGCCATCTGTGGGTTAAAATTTGACCAAATAGTGCTGGTGAGATGCCTCTCTATCATATCGTATCCTGGGTACTTCAAAATTTTTGTGGCTAATTTCAGTCAGCTAATCCTTGACTCTGCCCCCTGATTCAAGGTTAACTTCATTACCAGCTTCAGGATGTCACAGTATGATCAAATATCTCACAACAAATATGTTCAGATACCTGAGCTTTGAGATACCGGCCATGAAAAGTAGCCAAAGAGAGAGAGAGGTGTATGAGAAGATGCAGAGAGACAGAAGCCCCAGGTATCTGACACAGAGCTGCAGTATTTGGTGTTTGGAACTGCAGGGTTTCAGTCTTGAGTTGTTCCAATATTTCCTTAATTCTTAGAAAGGGAATTGTGTATTCTTTGCCATTGTGTGTTGGGCAGATATAATTTGTGTTTTGATTTTATAAGATCTCACAGTCAAGAGATTGCCTTGTGTGTCAGAAGAAACTTTGGACATTCAAATAGTGTTGGGACTGTTACAAAATATGGGATCTTTGAAATTAGACTAAATGCATTTTGCAGCATTGTTTGACTGTGACCCTGTCATGACCTATGTCAAAATGTGGGCTAAATGAAAAGTCTCCTAGGTAGTATAATGTATTTGAGCTTTTGTGTTTGATGTGTGGCTTTCATTGGTGGTTTATGAAACCCTTAGGAAGAGGAGCCTTTCTGGAAGAACGTCATCTATGGATAAGGGCTTTGAGTGTTTATACCCCCACCACTCTTCTTTGTGTGACTGAAACTGAGTAGCACCATTCCTTCTCATGTAGCCATGCCATCACCAGCATTAGAAACTCCATTCCTAAATAATGTAAGGCAAAATAGAAGCAATTGCATTTTCTTGCTAATGCATTACATTTGCGTGATATTTTTATGTTTATAGGTTTAGCTGATTGAATTAGGTTTTAGTACATGTCAAGCATTTGCTCTTGTGCTGAGCTTTACCCATACTATGACTTTTGAACTTTGGCAGAAGGTGTCATTTTTCAGACCAAGAATGCAAGCATTCATGAAATTAATAATGATCTCCCAAGTCACTGATTTGTAGGTGTGTAACATTGTCCCCACCTTTGTGTATGTTTTAATTTTTTGAAATGTGTGAATCTTGTGCCTATATATATGGATGTGTACCACTTGTCTTCCTGGTATTTACTGAAGTCAGAAGAGAGCATTGGATTCTCTTGCCCTCAAACTAGGAAAAGTTGAGTCCCTCCAGTGAGTGCTAGCAACTGATCTAGGACCTCTTCAAAAGCAGCAGGTGATCTTATCTGTTGTTCCAGCTTTATAAAGTTCATCCCTTTTGTTGTTGCTGTTTGTTTTACTGTCATAGAATCACCATTTACTTTACTAATGTTTTTGAGAATTCTTTGATCTATAAGTCAGTGACTTCTTAAAAATGCTTTCCTTTCTAAGAATTATTAGCCTAATAGTTTAAAAGAGGTCACACGCCTGTTTATGATAGACAGTTACAGGATTGGGGTGAATGCTTAACTCCATGGAGGAATTTCAAGTGAGTCCCCTGAGTGCTTTCTGGTTTTCTATTTGAGACAGTGTCTCACTATGTAACTTTGGCTGTTCTAGAAATCTCTACATAGATGAGGCTGTCTTGGAAATCACAATCTTTGCCTCCTGAGGTTTGGGATTAAAGGAGTGCACCACCACATCCATATTGTCTCCTTTTTTGAAGTTAAAAATTTTGATAAAATATTGCTGATGTGTACTAAATAGTGTTATTCTGTTTACATGTCTTTCTGTATGTATTAATTACTAGGCATTTCTCCTGCAGTGCCATATTCTATTCAGTGGGCACAGAAATGGAATGTATCATCCTCCTTTTCTGTTTCCTTCTAAAATGAATTGGTTACTGCATTTGAAATTCTATGACCCATGTCATAGAATACATTGAGTACACAGAATTATGTAAATATATTCCCAATGAAGCGTACTTTTATAATGCAATCAGTCTCACCATTTCTATTATGTACATATATGGGATACTTTAGGATGCAGTGACCTATGAGGATGTGCATGTAAACTTCACTCATGAAGAATGGGCTTTGCTGGATCCTTCTCAGAAGAGTCTCTACAAAGATGTGATGCTGGACACCTACTGGAACCTCACTTCTATAGGTAAGAATGTGAGCTTTCTATCACTTTTTAACTTAAGAGGACAAGCTTTTCTTGGAGATTTTTAGTCTTCTGTGATCTTTCAATGTGAAGGAGTAAGAATCTGGTGAATGAATCAGCCATTGTTCTGAGTTTCACCAAAGACAGTAATTTCAATTGAGCCTAATTTCCATTAATATATCATACATGTTCTTGTTCTGTATTTTAGGCTACAAATGGCAAGACCACAATATTGAAGAACATTGTCAAAGTTCTAGAAGACATGGAAGGTAATTTTCACGTGTAAGCTGATACATTTATATTTCTGAAGAAATGTTAATGAACCCTGAAGTTTTAATGAAAAGCAGCAGTGTAAATAAGCACAGCTTTGTGGTGATCATTAAATTCTCACAATGCATGCAATCCAATGTCAGGTAGCTGAGCATTGTTTGCAAAGCATTCCTTTAAGAAACAGAAGAAAATGACACCATAATAGATGTCACAATTTTAATTATTGGCCATATGACAGGCTTGTTGTAGAAGTGTCCATCCACTTAGTTTCATACCATCATTTATCTTAAAAGGTATACACATTGATAAGGTGATTAGTGTATGTCAAAAATCTTTTATATGCAAATCTTCCATATTAAAGCTAGTGCTCCTCAAGTATTTGTAGTGAGTGATTTACCATAGTTTAGTGAGAGGCCAGTTTATGATACAAGGAGGTGGTCAAGGTAAAGAAACCTGAATCCAATACAACATCTCTATGAGTCACAAAAATTAGACTGTGAATACAATGTGAAAACCTTTTATTTGTTATTCTTCCTTAATAGGTATATCATCTGTCACCCTGGATACAAGCCATGTGAACATAAGGGACATGGAAAGAAGCACTGTACTTCTGTCTCTCTCAGGACAACTGGAAGATATGTGGTAGTCCCTACTATGAGAAGACATGATGACTGTGATACAAGTTTACAATTAATTGGTTTTCCAACTTCCGTGGCAATACCTCAACATACTCACATTGGAGAAACACCTTATGAGTACAAGGAATATGGAAATTCATGTGTCTGTACTGGATCACTTTGCATATGTAGTCTTATTTACACTACAGGAAAATGTTATGTATGCAGTCAGTGTGGTAAAACTCTGAGTTCTTCCAGTTGTCTTCAAAAAAGTAAGACAAATCATATACAAAAAGGAAGTAATAAATGTGGACCTTGTACTAAAGACTTTAACCATCACAGATATTTTCAAAGATACAAAACAACCAATGATGAAGAAGATATTTATGAATGTAAGCAACATGATAAAAAACTTATATCTGATTCCTCTTTAAAAGTACACAAAAAACCTCATTTGGTAGTAAAACCCTATGAGTATAACCAAAGTGATAAAGCCTTTCCATGTCACAGTCTTCATCAAGTACATAGAGCTAACATTAGAGAGGAAAAGTATAGTTATCATCAATGTGATACAACCATTGCACATCCCAGTTATCTTCTAAAACATGAAAGAACTCATACTGGAGAACAACACCATGAATGTAATCATTGTGGGAAAGCCTTTGCAGAGAAGAGTACTCTTCATAGGCATGGAAGAAGTCATATTGGAGAGAAACCCAATGAATGTAATCAATGTGGTAAAGCCTTTGCACATAAAAATCTTCTTCAAATACATGACAGAAGTCATACTGGAGAGAAATGCTCTGGATGTAATCAAGGTGGTAAAGCCTTTGCATATAAAACTCATCATCACAGGCTTAAAAGTAGTCATGCTGGAGAGAAGCCCTATGAATGTAATCAATGTGGTAAAGCCTTTTCACGTAAAAGTCATCTTTATATACATGAAAGAAGTCATACTGGAGAAAGACCCTATGGATGCAAGCAGTGTGGTAAAGCCTTTGCATATAAAAGTGTTCTTCATAGGCATGAAAGAAGTCATACTGGAGAGAAGCCCTATGGATGCAATCAATGTGGTAAAGCCTTTCCATGTATAAGTGATCTTCACAATCATGAAAGAAGTCATACTGGAGAGAAACCCAATGAATGTAATCAGTGTGGTAAAGCCTTTTCACGTAAAAGTCATCTTCACAGGCATAAAAGAAGTCATACTGGAGAGAAACCGTATGGATGTAATCAATGTGGTAAAGCCTTTGCGTGTAAAAGTGATCTTCACAGGCATGAAAGAAGTCATAGTGGAGAGAAACCCTATGGATGTAATCAGTGTGGTAAAGCGTTTGCATATAAAAGTCATCTTCACAGGCATGAAAGAAGACATACTAGAGAAACCCTATGGATGTAATCAATGTGGTAAAGCATTTGCACAGAAGTGTCTTTTCACTCAAGAAAGAAGTTATACTGGAGAGAAACCTTATGAATGTAGTCATTGTCATAAAATCTTTCCATGTAAAAGTCATCTTCAAATACATGAAAGAAGTGATAGTGGAGAGTAATCCGATCCATGTAATCAATATGGTAAAGCATTTGTATGTAAAAGTGATCTTCACAGGCATAAAAAGTTAAACTGGAGAGAAACCCTATGGATATAATCAATGTGGTAAACCCTTTTCACTTAAAAGTCATCTTCAAATACATGAAAGAAGTTATTCTGGAGAGAAAACCTGTGTGGATATAGTCAATGTGGTAAAGCTTTTCAACTAGTTTTATTCCAACAATATGGGGACACAGAATAATTTGAAGAATAAAACCTATTTGCAAATTAACATAATATTTATGGTATCCTCCATTATTTTTGGATTATGTGACATTATTCTGAGGACTAAATACTTGATCTTTACATTTTTCTCAGATTCACAAATGAATGCCAGAGAATTTTATCACTGGGTAAATGTAGTTGCTGCTAAACCTGATGACCTGATTTCATTCTCTGGGAAACCATACAAGATTACTCATACAAGATTTTCTCTGATTACTACACTTAGGTTTTATGCACACCACACACTAGCACATAAATAGTTTTGAAATTGAAATAAGGGCTAGTGAGTTCACTCACCACTTTAGGCCACTTACTGCCAAACTTGACTACCTCAGTTCATTCTCTAGTGCTCAAGCAGATGAAGTAGAGAATAGAAACCTGTAAGTTGTCCTCTGACTGGCACATTCACACCATAGCACTGCTATTTACATGCATTAATTTTTGTCTGTTTGTTTTTGAGACAGTTGTATAGCTCTGACTCTCCTGGAATTCTTTCTGTATGTCATGGTGAACTTGAACTCTCATAGATCTGCCTGCCTCTGTCTCAAGTTTGGGGACTAAAGGCATGTGCCACTACTACCCAGCCACAGTTAAATTTTTTTAAAGGAGGAAACTTACAAAGCTAAGAATTTAATCAAAATATTGAGAACATAGTATATGATTTACCCATTAAAATTAATTCATTGAAAAATTTCTAGAAGAATTAGTATTGAAAGAAAAGATGCTTTCTGTTTAAATCTTATATTCTTTCAGTGTCTGATTCAAAGATAGATCATTTTAAAAAATGTCGCTTTGGTGTAGTGCTTCACGCTTATAATCCAAGCACTTGGGAGAGGGAGGTCGATCTCTGCATTTGAGTCCAGTCTGCCCTGGATATTGAATGCCTGGATGGCCATAGGTATATAAAAAGATCCTCTCTCAATAAATCCAAAATAGGTATCTGGAAAGATGGCTGCTTTTCCAGAGGACCCAGGTTCAATTCTCAGCACCCACCCTCTTAATGATGACTTAGGAGGGCCTGTGGAAAAGCTAATTTCATTTACCAATTTCTTCCTAGCCTCATGAACTAGGATTGTTATTTCCAATGCAATGTCAGCAAAATCAAAATGTTTGCCATCTAATTGTGCACTAACCATTCTATAAAACTGTAGGAGAAATGTTATTGGACTGTCATTGCATATTATCATGAGAGGCGAAAATAACTACAGGTATTTGAATTCTGACCAAAACAGGCATTTTTGTATCATGTGGATTCTTTATTGCCTTTAAACTTATTTTTCCCACTAAATTGCCTCCCATAGGTATTATATCACAAACGCTTATAAACCATTGAAATTGATTTATTTACAGGATAAAGGTCAGAAATTACCAGATAGCCAATGGGATCTCTATAGCCTGATTTGTCTTTGACAAAATATCACATTGCTGCACTGTATTGACATTATGTTGAGTGCACCAAATGAGCAGGAGGTAGTAGCCACAAACTCATTGCTAACATATATGCACATCAGAGGATGGAACATTAACCAAAATTCAACGTCCTTCTACCTGGTTGAAATTCTTAGGAGTCCAGTGCTGTGTCACATGCAGAGATACTCCTAATGTGAAGGACAAGTTATAATACTGGGCCCCCTCCTACCACCAAGAAAGAAGCACAATATTTAATAGGCCTATTTGGATTCTGGAGAGAGCACATTCCTCTTTTGGTTGTGTTATTTCAGCCCATATAAAAAGTAACTTAGACGGTTACTAGCTTTGTGTTGGGCTGGGAACAAGAGGTCTTCAGTTGGTTCTGGCTGCTGTACAGGCTTCTCTACCACTACTAATAGTCCTTGAAGTGTCAGTGGTAGATAGCAATGCTCTTAGGAGCCTTTGCAGGTCCTCTATAGTTGAATCAAAAAAGAGACCTTTGTGATCTTGAAGCAAGGCTCTACCACCTTTAGAGACAGTTGTTGGCCTGTTATTCCTTAGTGGAAACTAAACATTTGATGTGCCACCATATTATGCAACCTGAGCTGCCTTCCCATCATGACATGGGTGTTATCTGACCTATCAAGTCATAAATTAGGATATAAACAACAGCAATCTGTTATCAAATGGAAGTGATACATTTATGATTTGGCCAAGCATGTCCAGAAGGCAGCAACAAGTCACATGGAAAGTTGCCCAAATGCCTAAGGTTTCTACCCTTATTACAATTCCCTCTGCTAACAAATATTTACCTATAGACTCAGCGAGATTGGTGGGGCCCCATAGGGTTGGGGCCAGAGTGTTGGGATGCTGCTATGGATGCATGTACAGAGGCTGGCCAGGATGGTGTCAGGGTGGGGGTAGGAACAGAGGCTAGTTGATGCTGGAGACTTGGATGAGGATTGAAGTTTGGGGAAAGTTGGAGGAGGATTGGGATAAGGTCAAGTGGAGCATTCATCAAGTGGGTGGAGCCAGTGTAGGCAGGGTCAGCTTGAGCAGGGCCACATCAAAGGAGGGTCCAGCAGTGGGTAGGGCAGAGGCTGGAGCAGAGAAAGGAATGGGGACTACAAGTGCAACATTGGTTGAAACTAAGGTGGGGGCTATGCTTGATAAGTTTGGCCAAGTCTCTGCCAGTGCCAGGTCAGCCTTAACATACAAGAGATACAGGCAACATGATGCATTCACAATACCTCTGCCACACCCAACTCCCAAAAACCAAAACTCATGAAGACTTCTCCAAATACACATGTAAAAATGCCAGCTGTGCTGACACATGCATCTCAGTGCTCTACGAATAAATATACCAGTAACACTCTAGATACCACAAACATATAGTCCTATGTACAGTTAGAGTCAGCAAGATGGACTAGCCAATAATGTGGCCTACTGCCAACACTAGTGACCTAGCTTTGCTCTTCACATGATAGAAAGAGAACCAGTTCCCAAGGTGTCCTCTCATCACCACCTATGCACTGTAGCCTAAGTGCACTTGCCTGCAGATACACACAAAAGAAATAAAAATCTGATAAAAATCTTTACAAGTACATAATTACACAAACATCCACAGAGATGATCATCTGTTTTGGAAGGTGCTGGGATTCAAACTCAGAGCCTTGATCATAATTTGCTCCACCTGAGATGGGGCCAATACAGGCTGGGCACCCTGCCAAACCACATGACCTGATTTCAGAGACAGCTGGAGGAGGTGGGATTCAAGCAGGAAAGGACAAGAGCAAGGTCTTCACATGACTGGCTCCTGCCACCAGGCTCTCCTTAAGGTATATTTCCACATAAACATGGTCATCTCTTTCTGTCTGCAAACAAGGTCACTGATCATTAGGCAAGATGAGGAAGTCAGATCCCCTGGAACTTTGGAGTTACATATATGAGCCGCCATGTAAGTGCTGAAACATGAACAGTGTTTTCTGTAAGAGGTACTAAACATCTGAGCAGTCTCTCATTCCTTTTTTTAAAGATATATTATTCTTGTCTTTGTGCATGCACATGCATAGGACAGTGAAAACATTATGACAGACTGTGGGACCCACTTAAGGACCAAACCACATCATCAGTCTTGGCTCTAAGCACCTTTGCCTACCTGCTATACCATGGCATGACATCCTCTGAGCTCTAATCTTTTTTGTTAATCATTGTTTTGGGAGTTGGTTTTTAAAATAGGCTCATGAAGTTCAGGCTGACACTGAAATCATGACTTTCCTGCCTCCACCTCAAGTTACTGGGATGACAGGTTTCAATATCATGCATTGTTAATGCAGAGGCCAGATGCATGCTGGGCTAGCATTCTACCCAATGTGAGCCATCTGATATGAAAATATTGATATAGCAGACTTAGTGATACACAAGTCCACACTGAGACCCTGTCTCAAAAACAAACTACAAACAAAAACTACAGATTAAAATTTTTGTCCGAAGAGATTATATGTGTGTCTTGAGAGAGTCTCTCTGTTGCCTAGGTTGTCCTTGAACTTGTGCTGGAGTCTTTGAAATCCTGATCCTCCTGCCTCGGCCTTCTATGTACCTGGAGAACAGGCCTGCACTATAGAGGCTTAATTATGTGTCTGGGAACACAGAGCTAGTAGCCAAGAGGTGCATGGCAATATCAGAATGTTCCTAGGTACAGGTCAGAATCCAGAACTTTTCTTGAGGTGGAATGCTATCAGCTCAGCATGGAAGGATGGGAAGAGCCCCAGGATCCAATCCTCTTTGGGGTCTAAATGTCCTGGGAGTCTTATGTGGGCTAGGGCCACAAATGCACTGTGTGGCTGTGTTTATGAAGAGAGTGGTACACAGAACCAAGGTCCACCTGGCCCTGGCCAAGCTGCAGCTCCACTGGCTTCATATAGAGTCTGAGTAGGCTAAAACTGTGCCCAGGAGATTGTCAAAAAGGACAAGGAGAATGACAAAAAGAAGGGTTCACTCCTGCTTACTGTCAAAACACACTAAACCAAACTTACACAAAACTGAAGAACCTCCCAGATGGCAAGGAATTGCAAAATCCCCCCACTTCTCCCATGGGAAAGAGAGGCACAGAGAAGGAAAAGTCTCGGCTAAAGCAGTTCTGGGTGTTGATGCTTCAAGTGGTTATTGTAACCATGGTAACACCTATGGAGTGCTTACTTCTCTCTCATAATAACCGGCACAGGAGGTGAAGCCACTCACACAAAGTCATACAACCACTAAATGGATCATAAGCCAGAATTTGAACCCAAGTTTCCCATCTATACCCTTAAAGAGTCCTTTTTAAATTGCATGTATTTATTAATGTAGCGGTGAGAGCTTGTATATGTGGAGGTCAGAGGACAACTTGGCCTGAATCCATTTTCTCCTTCAACCATGCTGGTCCCAGGGATGGAACTCAGTAAAAAGACAGTCTTGAAGGGTCTTTACCCATGGAGTCATCTTGCTGGTCCCAGTTGTATTGTGTATGTGCTCTTTGTATGCATGTGCATGTGTGGATGTCATAGGTCAATGTGGAACATCTCATAAATATTAAAATCCAAGTTGACTTTTTGTGTTACTGGACATGACCAGGCATCTCCAGACTCTAGTCTTCCCTGAGATGTACAAAAAGAGACCCTAAGTAAGGGAAGGCATGGTATCTTTCTATGAAGGGCCAAATAAGCAAAATATTTGCTGAACTGTAGGCTGCGAAGTGTCTGGGTTCTGTGTATTGTGAATACTCAGGGCCATGGGTCATTAAACCTTTATTGATAAACATCAAAATGGGATTTGGAATCCCTTCAAGAGTCACAAAATAATTCATTCTTTGGACTTTGTTCCTTCCCAAACATTTAAAAATATGAGCAACATTTTCAGCATATGGGGTATACAAATACAATTTCTGAATCATCTCAGATATTGTCCTGAAGCTGTAACCCTGTACCAAGCTGCCCAGTGAAAAGGTCCCTGGTTCCTCCTTGGTTCTAGGTGGCCACTTATAAAGCCCCTTCCCCTTACAGATTAAAGAACTTTCTAAAGAAGCCTTTCTGCTAAAGGAGGTTTTGAAGGTGCAGCAGGCTATCCTGGCCAGCTCTGAGGAGGAGGCTCTGAGTGGCCAAATGACAGTCTTGCTGCAGAAGATAAAGACACTCTAGAGCAGGGTCAGGTGATGGGACAGACAGACAACAGTCAGGGTACAGACTGACTGCTGATAGCTGGTTGGATTCAGCCTGGGCAAGGTGCCTCCGGGAAACATCCCTGCTTCAGCCATTTGTGGCCACTGGACATGGGGTTTTGATTCAGGCACAGAGGAGTGGTGAGGGTGTGTCTTGTAGATGCAGCTGATGTAGGCCCAGGACTGTTGAGGATACAGCTCAGCTCTTCAGTCTCCATCCTTCACCTCTGCAAACTTCCTTCCATAAGAGACCACCTTCCATAGCCTGCAGGGTGATGAATGGGACTCATCGTGCACTGGGAGGCCAGCCTTACCTCGTCACACCATGACTCCCTACACTCTGACCCTCTGCTTCCCATCACTCTGCAACTCCTGACATACGACAGCTTTCTATGTGCCACCTTCCACACAACCGCCCAGGAGTACAAGCTTTCTATGAAAGTGGAACAAACTGGAACTCTGGGAGAGGGCAGATTGCACAGGTGGCCTCAGAGCCTCGTCTGAGCTTCTGGGCCCAAAACTCAGTTATGACAATAAACATAAGTGCAATGTAATATTTAATTTTATTTCAGTAGCTAAAAATGTACCGCCAGAGTGGAAAGATATGAGAAATCCTTGGAATGCTCCAATAAAAACGGTTAGTCACTTAAGCACATAGGGCCATGAAGCTTGATCCAATATTTTAAAATATTTTTTTAGATTATAATTATTAGATCTCAAACATTTTACAAATGGCTAACTGAGGTACCTATCAATATATCAAAGCAGTGGTTTTTTTTTTCCTGCTTGCTTCTGCCACCCACCAATTTTGATTATAAATTCTATTTATTTGTTTGTTTATAAAAACAGCCCTGTGTAACAGCCCTGGCTGTCCTAGAACTCACTTTGTACACCACGCTGGCCTAGAACTCATAGAGTTCTGTCCACTTCTGCCTCCTGAGTGGTGGGATTAAAGGGCTGCACCACCACAACTTAGCTTGATTATAAATTCTCGATTCTGAGTACTGAGTAGCTTCTCTCCACTTCCTCTTCTCCATAAGTGTCTCTCCCAACTAGCCTGGACTTTCTACTTACTCCTGGGTGATCCACCTGGGAAGTCATCGTACATCTCTCTGATCTGGCCTGCTATATTCATCTGGGTATAATGGCATACAGGTAAAGCCATGGCGACATATAGATTAACAGAAATGGGCTGAGATTAAATGTAAGAGCTAGTAGTTAGCCTGCCATGGCCATAGTTTAAAAATAATATAAGCCTGTGTGCATTTATGTGGGACCAAAAGGCTGCAGGACCGGCAGGTGAGAGAGATTTGTCCTAACCGTGGGCCAGGCAGGGACACAGGAAAACTTCCAGCTACAGGGTATCTATCTACACTCAGGTGGGCATCTACTAAATACACTTACCATCTTCTTTTTCCAAAAGCCTCAGCTGCCTTTTCCCTTCCTCCTCTAGTGGAAAGATGTCACTCTGGAGCGACCTGCTGTGCCTGCTATTACTACAAACATAACAATTCTTTTGCCCTCTGCAATTCTGCAACTTCCTTAAGCCTGGCTGGGGCACTGTGACCTTTTCCTACTCTTCTTCTTGGATCTTCCTGGGTCCCATAACTTCTCTAAGCCCATTTGGGCTACTACAATTTCTCTCGACTTCTTCTTGCAGTCCCAAAGTTTCTGCTTTCAGCGTGTTCCTACAGCTTCTCTGCCATCCTAGGCTTTCGCTCTCTCTCTTTCTGTCTTTCTTTCTCTGACCTCTGTCCTGGAACTTAAAGAATTGCCTCCTGTGGAGTTCAATGTTGCAACCCTCTGTCCTCTTTGATTTGCAAACAACTTGACCTCAATCTCTTGTATCTAACCTTTCCTTGCTCTACACTTCAAAAGTCTATTACTCTAAGGTTTTTCTCTACTTCTCCCTCTTAATCTTTTATCACTATAATTTCTCTGTGCTCTGCTCTCAAAGAGGACATTTTGATCTGTCAGTAACTTATTAAAATGCATTCCTATATATAAATATCATATTAGCCTTAACGTTCAGTCACTCCAGTTTTTTTTTTTTAAGACAAGTACAGAGCTTGAGTGAATATTTAACTCTTTGGAAGAATTTCAAGTCAGCTCCTGAGTGCTCTCTGTCCTTTTATATTGGTATGTTTCAAACAATGTCTCACTGTGTATTTCTGTCCTGCAAATCACTACATAGACTATGGTGGCCTGGTAATCATAGAGATTCATCTGTCTCTGTCCCTTGAGGTCTGGTATTAATGGTATTCACCACCATGCTCATCTTGTCCATCTCCTTTTGAAGTTAATGGTTTTGCTTATATATATTCCATAGTGTTGCTGTGTTTGCATGTTTCTCTGTAGTTGTTACTAGGGATTTCCCCCACAATGCCATCTAGTCAGTGGGCCATAAATGAGAGGCATCATCCTCTTTTCTGTTTCCTTGTAAAATAAGCTGATAACTACACTGAAATCAGTGACATGGAATTAATATGTCAAGCATGCAGAATTATGTAAATATGTTCTCAATGCAGTATACATTTACAATGAATGCATTCAGTCTCACCATTTTTATTACATATGTATATGGGATATTATGAGGATGTGCAAGTGAACTTTGCTTGAGAAGAGTGGGCTTTGCTGGATCCTTCCCAGAAGATTCTCTACAAAGATGTGATGCTGGAAACTTACAAGAACCTCATTGCTATAGATAAGAATGTCAGCTTAACTGGACAGTGGTTTTGCATGCCTGCAATCACAGCACTCAGGTGGCAAAGGCAAGCAAATCTCTGAGTTTGGTGTCAGCAAGGTCTACAGACTGAATTCCAGGACAGTTAGGGCTACACAGATAAACTCTGTCAAAAGATGAATATCAGTTTTCTTCCACGTTCTAAACAAGGTTACACCCTTTCTTAGAGATTAATGATGTTCTGTGATTTTGACTGAAAGAGGAAGAATGTAGTGAATAAATCAGAGATTGTTCTAAGATTCACTAAAGATAGTAATTTCCATTTTATATAGTTTCAAGTAATATATCATACTTTTTCTGGCACTGTATTTTAGGGTACAAATGAGAAATCCACAATATTGAAGAACATTATCAAAGTTCTAGAAGACATGGAAGGTAATTTTCTTATGCAAGCTGATAGAAGAAAATTTAATATGTCCTGAAGTTTTAGGGCAAAACAACAGTGTAAATAAAAAGCTTAGCTTTGTGATGATTATTAAATTCTCAAAACACATTGTACCTCAATGTCTAGTAGCTGCTCAGTGTTTGTAAGGCATTTATCTAAGAAAAAAAACAGTGAAACAAAGCCATGATAAATTGTATTAACCATAGCCCTGTGAGAGCTACTCTGTAAAACTGTTAATCCATTTAGTTTCATATCATTCAGGAATCACAAACATATACACATTGATTAGGGGATCAGTGTTATGTTCAAGACCTTCTGTAAGTGTGGTGTTTTGAATGTAATTGGCCCCCATAAGCTCATGGGGGTAGCACTATTAGGATGTGTGGCTTTGTTGGAGGAAGAATGTCACTGTGGGGGTGAGCTTTGAGGTCTCATGTATGCTCAAGCCATGCCCATGTTCAGACTACTTCCTGATGCCTGTGGGTCAAGATGTATTAACTTTCAGTTCCTGCTCCAGCACCATGTCTGCCTAAATGCTGCTATGTCTCACCATGATGATAATTGACTAAACCTCTGAAACTGTAAGCCACCCAGTTAAATGTTTTCCTTTTTAAGAGTTGCCATGGTCATGGTGTCTTCACAGTAATAGAAACCCAAACTAAGACAGAAGTTGGTACTAGGGACTGGGGTATTGCTGTGATAGGCCTGACCATGCTTTTGTTTGAAGTAAAATGGACCTTGAGTTGTGGATTAGAAAAGCAGTTGAACATCTTAAGTGCTGCTTAATGGGCTAGACTAGTTGACACATGAAAGACAGTCATGCTGGCTGTGGTTTGAACTGTAGGGGCCTGCTCAAGAGGTTTCAGAGGAGAATATTTTAGTATGTTGCCTTACATTCTTGTGATATTTTGGTGAAGAAAGTGGCTGCTTTTTGCCCTTGTCCAAAAAAGTCTGCCAGAGGCTTAATGGAAGAGTTTTGGGTTAATTCTGTAGGCAGAGGAAATCTCAAAAGAGCCTAGAATAGACCCTGTTGTATGGTTATTAGTTTTATGAATCTAATGAAGATTTATAATAAAAAGGAGAAAGAAAAATACAAAATGTACAATTTGAGGAGAAAAAGAGTACCAGAAAGTACAATGGAGCTAAGTCCTGTGTTCATGGAGATAAACAAATTAAGAAATGGAATAAAGGGAGTGGAGACCTCAGGGCTAGATCTCACCCAGGCAAATTTCCAACTTGTGAAAAGGAATTAAAGAAAAGTTTAGAGCTGGTTGTGGTGGTGCATACCTTTAATCCAAGCACTCCAGAGGCACAGGCAGGCAGATTTCTGAGTTTGAGGCAAGCCTGGACAACAGATTCAGTTTCAGGACATCCCAGTGCTGGAAACCTGCTTTGGTGGTGGTTCAAGTCCCAAAGAGGATGTGTGGAGCTGGCAGGGATAAGGTGAAGATGGACACAATCTGAGGGTGAATCAGAATGGCTGTCTGTGCATTTATTGAAAAATGAATACATCTTTTAAACTCTATAGTTGCACATAGAAATAAATGTGAGAAAGGAAGCCTATGAGCTAGGATATGGCTTGACATCAGAAGTTGAAGAAGCTAGCACTGAACTAGACATGCTTGAATGGCAAGAAGTAGTAAGTCTAACGTTGATGTTTTGAATTTGATTTCCTATGAATAAGACTGCTTCCTCCAGAGCATTAAACCTATCCACAAGCTTTCTATCTGTTCCTGTTCTAACTGAGGCCAAAGAACCATTTTAGATAGTTGATTAATATAGGAGGAGGACAGCCAGCTAGCCTGATACAACCACAGCTGCCCTGTTCTGGGTTGTGTGCATAGGCATGTGTGCTAGCTACTTCTCACTGAGCCAACTTGGAGTCTGCCACTGTACCTGGTGATTGATGACACATGACCATCAGAATGCTGGGGGCCAATGAGAAAGAGACAACACAGCTAAGAGAGTCTCTGGCTGCCAATGGGAGATTGGGAGGGGTTATATAGGTTATATATTGCGCCATATCTACAATAAACAAGTCCACTGCTTGCTTCTCACCTGACTCCCACTGTCTGTGTCATTGATGCCATGCCTTCTCACCTCCTCCCCCAGGGGTGTCCAGGTAGGGTGACCTGAAAAATATGGCACCCAATGTGGGGCTGGTATAGCATGAATCTTAAAGAGTCTTATTAATAAAACAAACCTGGAGCCAAATATTGGGGTGAACGCTGGAAGATCAGAGAGACACTACCAGCCGCCGCCATTACAAGCAAGATGTAAGGTACCGGTAAGCCACGAGCCACATGGCAATTTATAGACTAATAGAAATGGGTTAATTTAAGATAGAAGAAGTAGATAACAAGAAGCCTGCCATGGCCATGGATTTTATAAGTAATATAAGTCTCTGTGTGTTTATTTTATAAGTGGGCAATGGGACTGCTGGGGCTTGGTGGGACCTGGAGAGAAGCTCTCCAGCTACAAATGACTACAGGACTGGTGCCCATGCAGCCATGAGCACTGATCCCATGTTGGTTAGAGTCTATCCTTTTTTGGGTCCTGAGTTTTGCCCTCTGCTGCTGACACTGTATCAATTGTTCCTAGTCCTGGTGCACACCCTGTCTCTGTTCCTCTGGATGTCCCCTTCCTCCTGTGGCACAGTTTAGCCCTGCCTGCTTGGTGATTGTTTGGTGAGTTGCCTCCCTTGGTGTTTCGTGTTTTTGGTGCCTTCAGAGGTGAGTGCTGGACCCCCTTCTCCCTTTCCTTTTCCGTGTTTGTCCAGTTAGGGAGGTATATCTTTTATTTTCAGTTCACCCAGCACCTCCACATAATGGCTGACCCCCCCAGGAGGTGGAAACCAAGAATGGCTCCCAACTGCTGCTCCCCATCCAGAGACACTGTGTGGGTATATGGCCATGGCCTAACAAACTATGGAAGTCCCCCACTAAGCACCAGACACCTAGGTCAAACACATTCTCTGTGACCATTTGGCCTTCCTGATTATTATTATTATTTTCAAGTGTCTGTTACAGCATGTGTTATGACAATGGTCCATCAACAAGACCACCCTCCAGGTGCTCATGGCACTAGAGTCTCCTGAGCATGGGCTTCCCCATGAGGTTATACAGGCTTGGTTTATGGAAATACATAAGGCTGCCACATAAATATTGCTCCCTCCACCCTGGCATGTCTCCCAGAGTAGCAATTCCTCAAGGGCTGGTAGTCAATGACAGGTATGGACCTCTTCTGGCAGACCAACCTAATACAGGCACAATCCATTATGCTGAATGCTCTCTGAGGTGGGGACAAAAAGGCCAAGGCATAGACCCTCAGCTCCCATGAGCTGCCAAAGAAAACAAGTAAAAAGGTGGATATATAGGAGGAGCACAGCCAGCTAGCCTGATAAAAACCACAGCTGCCTGTTCTGGGTAGTGTGCATAGACATGCATGCTAGCTACTTCCTGCTGAGCCAACTTGGAGTCTGCCACTGCACCTGGCGATTGGTGACACATGACCATCAGAATGCTGGGGGCCAACAAGAAAGAAAATACAGCTAGGAGAGTCTCTGGCTGTCAATAGAAAATCGAGAGGGGTTATATTGGTTCACCCCATATCCACAATAAACAAGTCCACTGCTTGCTTCTCACCTGACTCCCAGTGTCTGTGTCACTGATGCTGTGCTTTCTCACTCCCTCCCTCAAGGGGTGTTTAGATAGGGTGACAGGCAACAGATTAACATAGTCAGCAGTTGTACTAAGGAAGTTGTAGATGCAGCCAGAGCTCTTATAAGACTGAGTGCAGTATTATCCAAAATTAAAGTAGTAATAAATCATTTAATACTACTAAGAGCATTAGTAATTTCATCATACCAGGATTGTCTAAGATTAACTGAAAAAGTGCATATGGAAGCTCTCTGATTATAAGTATCAGGATCGAGAAGGATTTATACAGTTAGTAAAAATACATTTTTAAGGGCAGCCAGCCCTGCTCCTGGGTTGGAGAGTTCAGGATAGAAGGCAGGGTATAGGAAACATACCCTGTAACAGATAGGGACTGCAAGGTGTTATGAGAACCTGGTGGTCAAGTCTGCTTTGATATATTAAATAGGCACCTCAACCATTTATCTTGGGCTTGAAACTTAACAGCCCTACCTTTTGGTTGATAATAAATGAATGATAAGCGATAACAAAATCATCTATCACTACTTCCTGCTGACATTGGGACATTATTGGGAACCCACAAGGCTGAAATGTTGACCAAGTCCAGGAAGAACAGCTGATTTACTTGCTGTTCAGGCTCTGTGGGAAGTTCTGAGTCAGCAGTTGGAGCATTATGCAGTCTTTAATTGGTTGGAAATATGCTGAAACAGATATATTGTGGGAAGAAAATAAAGTTAAGGAATTTTAGCGAATTTTTTTCCTTAGGTGTGCATTTGAAACTTAGCGGTCCACAGTTTTTGTAGCTGTGGGTGGGGGGAGTACCAAGACTAGGGAAAGGAGAAGAGATCCCACCCCCTCAGGAAAAGGCAGATGGGGAAATAGACTATTGATTTACAGTACTTATCTGAAGTCCATTTGGGAGGTGGATCCAAGCTGATTCCCTGAAGCTTACAATAACCTTTCAGAGACTGTGTGTATAGATTAGGCAGTTGATTTTAGCACAATGAGAAGCAATTTAAGTCTATACCTAGAAAATGACCAAAGAGATTTTAAAATCTTGAGCTTGTAACTATGGCAATAGTCATCAGAGCTTTATCAGAGCTAGATTAATAGGCTATTATAATTTCATTGGTTAATGTTAAAACTCTGAACTTTTGAAGTCTTAATATAATAATAGCATAGCAAGGGAAAGAAATCTGAATCATTTTACATATACCTTAAGCCATCTTTTTGTACCTTCACAAATTGCATCCACACACCTTAAAATATTTTCTCAGACTCTCACAATACAAGCTTTCATATCCTCAGACCTCTATAACTTGCCTTTACACACTCTAAGTAACTTTCTTTATGTCCTTAGGCTTTTATACACATCTTTAGAGACCTTGTTAGACCTTAAATTGCATTATTTTCCTCATCAGTATCAGATGCATCAACTTGACACAGGTCACAGAGGAAACTTTTAAGCATGCCTGGGTGTAGAGAAGGGAGAGCCATAATCCAACTCTAGAGCCAGCATTCTAATGAAATAGAATTGCATAAAACAACTTTAATGTTATCCATACCAAAAAGACATCTGAATTCCTGCTAACCCAAATCCAGTGACCAGAGAACTCGGAGATAAATTCTGACCTCCTGTCAAAGAAGCCACAGCAGTGGTGGTGACTGGTGGCTGGCAGCATCAGAGACAACAAAATTATGTGACCCATTTCTGTCTCTGTGCCCTGTTTAAACAACATTTACAGACACACCAGAAAACACAGACCAATCCACATATGTAAAATAGACAAGAATTTCCAACAACAAAACAAACAAGCAAAAATTTCTGAGCAAAACAAAAATTTTTTCTTAATTTGTATTCTTTTATTTTCTTTTGGGTGGGAGGTTACAAGAGTAGAGGGCAGAGTTTGGGGGTTGGGAGATGACTGGGATTGGGGAGTATGATGTGAAATTCCCAAAGAATCAATCAAAATTATGATAAACAATAAATAAAAATTTTGAAAAACTATATTTTTTAAAGAACAGCTTTTAAAATATTTAAAATTTTAAGGCTATGGAACATTTGTGTTTATAAAATGTTTTCTATTATGATGTCTTTATCAATTTGCTATCTTTTTTTTTTGGTTTTTCGAGACAGGGTTTCTCTGTGTAGCTTTGCGCCTTTCCTGGAGCTCACTTGGTAGCCCAGGCTGGCCTTGAACTCACAGAGATCCGCCTGCCTCTGCCTCCCGAGTGCTGGGATTAAAGGTGTGTGCCACCAACGCCCGGCCCACAATTTGCTATCTTAATAATAAATATAAGCAAATAAATAATAGGCCAAAGAGTTAGGGCCATAGCTGTGAGCACCAAACATCTAACACCAGAAACTAGGATATTTCCACCTCATTATGCAACAAGAAAATGGCTTAAGCAGTCTGGCAAAGAGCACATAGAACATTTCTCCTTATGTAATTCTATTCAGGCTGATTCTGGTTTGATGATGCATGTCTAACCTCCTTATCTTTGCTACCCTTGTTAAGCATTAGCTATTTAGTTATCTCAGTCATACCAGAAAATATTTTGTGATGTTGCACTATGTAACAATGAGGAAATTAAAGATGTCAGTCTCCCTTTGGACTGTATTTATAATTTAAAGTTCTATTTTGATACTAAAAGCACTTCAATTTCAAAAATTCTTATTTTTTAAAATGCTACTAAATTACTGTAAACTGTTAAAGATGATTAAAATATGCAACTTAATGGCCAGTCTCCTTATTAATGATCAAATTCTTTCATGTTCTTAGAACTCTGCTTGTAGCCATGCTGATTTCAATGTATTTAATTTCCAAAGACAAGCTTTATCTAGCCTCTTCAATATATTTTCAAGGTTAAGCTTAAAGCTACTAACTACAAACACTGTTTAAATCAGGGACACTTACTTGTCACCAAACTCTTCAGAGATGTGCTGAATGTGGCATTTAACATGTGTAATGACAAAAATGTCCCATAGTAGAGAGAAATGCCACCTAGCTCCTAGGAGAAACCCTAAGTTCTCCAAAGAAGATAGTGGGCACCAAATACTCTACCTAGAGTATGTAACACTAACCACTGGGGAAAACTTCCTCATGCCTCACCTGCTGCTAGGTCTCTGCCCTAGCTGTGGACACTGTGGGATTGACTACTCTGCTCTGCCTCATCAAAGTAAGGTTAGGCCCCATATTCCTCTTTTTCTTGGTTAGGGTTTCCATTGCTGTGAAGAGACACCATGACCACAGCAACTCATATGAAGGAAAACATTTAATTGAGGTGGAAACTTACAGTTTCAGAGACTTAGTTCATAATCGTCGTGACAGGGAGCGTGGTGGTATTCAGGCAGACATGATGCTGGAGAAGGAGCTGCTGCATATTGATATGCAGGCAACAGGAAGTAGACTAAAACAGTGTGGTATATTGAGTATATATGAGAGCTCAAAACCTGCCTGCACAGTGACACACTTCCTCTAACAAGACTACACCTTCTAATAGTGCTACTTTTTAAAAGATTGGTCGATAAAGTTCTGATAAGCAGATAAAGCACTGATTGCTAGTAACAGTCACAAACTCAACACTTTAAATTTCATTTGGTTGTCTTCTAAGTATAGACTTACAGGTGCTTCTAATCAGGCTAAAGACAGATCTCTCCAATCTATATCCAGTTCTATTGACAGAGAAAAGAATGTTCATGCTTTTTATCCAAAGCCATAGAATTTGCTATGACTCATGTGTGAGGCCACTCCAGCTGTTTTACATATACTTGTTAGCTGCTTTTTCTTTTTTCTTTTTTAAACATTTTCTATTTTAGTTTTTGTCTTTATTAAGAATTTTTTATTCATTTTTACATACCAACTACAAATCTCCCTCTCAGCCCTCCTCCCACTCTTCCCCAGCCTTCCAACACCAGCCCACCTCTCATTCCCTCCTCCAAAAAGGTAAGGCCTCCCATGGGGAGTCAGCAAAGCCTAGTACATTCAGTATAGGCAGGTCCAAGCCCTCCCGCCGCATCAAGGCTGTGCAAGGTGTTCCACCAAAAGTAGTGGGCTCCAAAAACTAACTGTCATCATAGAGCCTTCATCCAGTAACTGATGGAAGCAAATGCAGAGATCCACAACCAAGCATCAGACTGAGCTCCAGGAGTCCAGTCAAAGAGTGGGAAGAGTGAGCAAGGCACATCAAGATCATGATGGGGAAACCTACAGAGACAACTGAACCAAGCTAGTGGGAACTCATGAACTTTAGACCAACAGCTGTGGAACCTGCATGGGACTGGACTAGGCCCTCTGCATAAGCAAGACAGTTTTGTAGCTTGGTCTGCTTAAGGGGTCCCTAGCAGTAGTAGGATCAGGATCTATCCCTGGTGCATGAGTTAGCTGCTTTTCCTACAATGTGGATTTTAGTTCAGATTACAAACCCTGATAATGCTAATATGTCTAAACTTTCAACTCTTTTTATGAACTAAAAAATTTGAATAAGCTTCAGGGAGTCAAGGCAATCCACATCTCACAGATCAAATGGACTCTAGATAGATACAGCCTAGGTTTATCCACCTGCCTATTCCTAAGGTTGTGATCTATCTTTCCTGGTTTTAGGATTCTTTCACCTGCCCTAAACCTGGGACTATGGGCCTGAAAGGTCCAAATGTAAGATTTTCCTTTAAGTTTTTAAGCTTTAACTTCTGCCTCTAGTCTATATCTCTATCATCAGACTCCTACCTGGCCAACAGATCCAGGTCTCTGTTGTGGACTATAAACTGCTTCACATGATGCAAGTCAAGGAATTATTGATAGCTGCTGTGCACTAGTCCAGTCGATGTGATTGTTCCCTGTCTCTTTGGCTGGGTCATCAAACCAGATGCTTCTGATGAAACTCTCATCACCTGAATCTTCTCCTGTCCTTTGACTAGCATTCCAGCCTTCCTAGGCCCTGACATTGTCTTCCAAATATCATCAGGAACTAGTTATAGAAGTGAACACATCACCCTTTATCCTGAACAGGCTGGAATTAGGTCAAAAGGAAAATCCCTGGAATAGGGAACAAAATGGCTATCTATAGTACCTATTGGCATACCAGAAAAGGTACCTATTAAAACCAAATAGACCTATATGTATAAGCAAGTTGATTCATTAGCTGAAAAGGTTCTAAAATATGATAGGGAAAGCAACCTGCTTTATATAAAACAAGGAGGTAATTAGGTGTCTTTAAGAGAAAATTGTTGTTTCTATACAAAACCACTTGGGAATCATTAGAGATATTTTGGGCTGTACTAAAAAATGTTGCAGAAAAAAGGAAGACCCTAGATGAAATAAATGACTAGCTCCCACTCTCATGGTAACTCTGATGTCAGACATCACAGGGCCTTTGACCCTTCTGTTTCTGCTAATTACTTTTGACACTTGCATCATTAATGCCTTAACTAGATACATAAATCCTCATCTGGGTCCCATTAGGCTGATGGTTATTAGATTTCAATATAACCAGGTACAAAACACAGGGTCAAGGATTTGACTCAGGATGGGGAATGTGAGGGATAATGTGGCATTTTAAGTTTAAATTACCGTGCTTAAGGGAACTATAAAATAGAAATGTCTCTAACCTGCAAGCCCTACTTGCCCAAAGACAGATAACTTCCTGGAATAGTGAGGGCTGTTGTTCATGTAAGATAACACACCTCTTGTTTTCACTTCTGTGAAAAAGGTTGGTTGTCCCAACTGCACAGAATGTGGTTCATCACACATAGGTGGGAGGTAGGTAGGCAGGAAATGTGTTAGGATGTTTGCTTGCCACATATTGAATGAAGGTAAGAAGTACATAGCCTTGTGGGTTTTTACTTCATAAACTCCAGACTAACATAATTTGCAGCTATTCTCTAGAAATCCTGGGTATGGACCTGGCAAGTGTCCATCCTTCTGACCAGTATTTAATAAGGCTTGCTTCAATTGTGCCTCACAAATTGCGGTAATGTTCTTATTCTCACCTGGTGAGATTAACATACTAATCTGTCACTCTCACCATTTTCGCCCTTCTTCAAGAAGTTGCTGTACAGCACCATTTTATACTTTTAATGTAATCAATACATTCCATTAGCTGAGCATGGGAACTCACACCTATCATCTAGTACTTTGGAGGCAGAAACATGAATTTCAAAACTAAACTGGTCCAAATAGTGAGTTCTATGCCATCCAGGGCTACAGAGATATCCTGTCTTTACAAAACCCACAAAAAATAAGGATGAGTTTAAGTATGCAAATGAGACCATGTGTGGGATAGAATCCAACCAAATAGTGCTAGTTAGAAGGCTCAGTAGGAAAAGTGCTTCCTATGCAAGCCTGATGACCGAGTTTGATCCCAGGAATTCTTGGTGGAAAGCAAAACTGAATTCTGAAAGTTGCCCTCCGATCTTCAAACTTTCAACAAAGCACTCTTGTGCCTTCGCTGACACACATATCACACACAAACATCACAGAGATACATACAATAACAACTTTATTTTTCTATATAGAAAAAAGAATACTTTTTGGTCTTGGATTATAATTAAAATATGATGGGATTAAAATATTAAGTCAATTTATGTATATGTATTATTAAACATAATTCTTGCAATGAAAATTAAGTGCTTTTAATGTGGCACTATTTCTCATTTCTCCTAGAGTTTGTATAAATCAGTTGGCACCTTTACATGTAACCTTAAAAAAGACTGATTCATTTTTTTGAGATAGGATCTCATGTCATTAAGCCTGATCATGAATTCCTGATTCTCTTGCTTCCATCTTCCATTTGGTGAGATCAGAGGTGTCAGGTCTCCATGCCTAGCTGAGAAAAGCTTTTCACTAAAGGCTTAATTTTAGGGTGATCTCTGTTCTGCAGGCTGCAGTATTTAGTCTAATACTCAATATTTTATTTTTTGAGCCATATGTAATTTTATAGAGATGTGGTGGACATAACTTGACATGTAAGGACTTTTCATTAAATCCTATCATCTCTTGCTTATGGACAGTAAATTCCTGTTTCCTTTAGATACAGCCTTTGTCAAGGCATTCTATAAGCCTTTTCCTTCCGAGATAAGCACATACGTATTATGCTGGTAATATCTCCAAAATAATAACATTAATAAATTGGAGGCATGTTGTACTGAAAGAGTTTCCAGGGGCTTGAAAGATTGTTCAGTGGTAAGTGTGCATATAGAACTAGGAGAAGATATAGTTCAGTTTCCACATCCAGGTTGCCCTTTCTTTTGACTATGAATGAAATTGATACCTAATTCAGATTTGTGGCCTTTCATAACCCTCTTATTGCAAGTATGTCAAATCCTTTGCTCTTCTTTCTTCTGGGATAGTCTTGTGTGATTCTTTTTGTGTTCTTGTTTCTTGAGGCAGAGTCTTATATATCCCCAAGCTGACCTCAACAATGTATCAAAAAATGACCTTGAACTTTTGATCTTTCTACCTCCACATCTCAAATGCTGAGATTACAGGCATCCTGATCCTTGTCCCCTTGATGGAACAGGACTTCATGCATGCTAGGTGAGTATGCCACCAACTGAGCTACATCTTCAGCCCCTTCATTCTTTTCTCATAGAATTCATCACCACAGAAGTTTCCCCTCCCTCCACTCCTACCAGATCCCCCACATAATCTTCTCCCCCACAAATCCACTCCTCCTCCATTTCCCATTAGAAATGAGCAAGCCTCACAGAGATATCAACTGAACGTTGCGCTAAAAGATACAATAAGAATCTTTTATATCAAGGCTGGGCTACACAACCCAGTAGTAGGGAAAAAGCCACAAGAGCATGTGGACAAATCAGAGATACACCAGTGCCCAATATTAGGAGGCCCACAATAAAAATGTGCTAACAACCATAGCGCATATGCAGAGGACCTAGCACAGACCCATGCAGGCTCCAAGATTGCCTCTTGAGACCTGCTTAGTTGATTTCCTGGGCTATGTTCTCCTGGTGTCCTCAACTCCTCTTGTTCCTATAATTCTTTTGCCCTGTCTTCTGCAGAGTTCCCTGAAATCCAAGGTGAGGGTCCCACTGGAGATGTCCAACTTGGGTTTTCTCTCCACCTAAAGTTTGGCTGTGGATCTCTGTACCTGCTCCCATCAGCTGCCAGAGGAAATCTCTCTGATGACCATTGGGCTAGGTACTCATCTATGAGTATGTAAAGATATCATTAGGAATAGTGTTATTGATTATTTTTCTAGTTCCTGGTATTCTGGGGAGTGTTGGGCATAGGCTTCCTTTTGTGGCATGGGCCTAAAATTAGAGCAGTCATTGGCTGGCCATTCCCAAATGCCCTGCCATAGCACATTTGCTTGCAGGACAGGTTGTGGGCCAAAGATTTTGTGGTTTTGTTAGTTTCTCAATCTCACTCCTGGAAGTTGCCTGGCTACAGAAGATGGCAAGTTCAGGCTCTGTATCATCCATTATTGGGAGTCCTTGCTCAGGTCATTCTCATAGAATGCTGGGAGATTCTATGGCACTAAGTTTCTACATCAACCCCCAAATGTCTTCCAGTTCCTGTCATCTCTCCCAGTACTCACTCAGTCCTGCTCCCCACCTGATACCCCCTGTTCCCATTCCCACTCACACCTAGTCAACCCACAAAATTTATTACATGTCCCCTTCCATGGAGATTCATTTGTTCCCCTTAGAGACTTCTTTGTTACTTAACCTTTCCGGGTCAGTCAGTGGATTGTAGCACGATTATCTTTTACTTACTTATAAGTGAGTACATACCAAGTTTGTCTTACTGGGTCTGGTTATCTCACTCAGGATGATTTTTTTCTAGTTCAATCCATTTGCTTATAAATTTCATGATGTCATTCTTTTAACAACTGAGTAATACTCCATTGGGTAAATGTACCACATTTTCTTTATCCATTCTTCAGTTAAGTGACATGTAGGTTGTTTCCACTTTCTGGTTATTATGAATAAAGCCAGTATGGACATAGTTGAGCAAGGTTCTTTGTGGTAGGATGGAGCATATTTTGGGTATATGCCCAGGAGTGGTATAGTTGTGTCTTGAGGTAGATATATTCCCAGTTTTCTGAGGAACCACTATATGATTTCCATAGTGGTTGGACAAGTTTGCACTCCCACTAGCAATGGAGGAGTGTTCCCCTTTCTTTACATCCTCACCAGTATGAGCTGTCACTTGTGTTATTGATCTTATTCATTCTGAAATACGTTAAGATGGAATCTCAATGTTGTTTTGATTTTCATTTTCCTGATGGCTAAGGATGTTGAACATTTCTTCAAGTGATTTTCAGCCATTTGAGATTCCTCTATTGAGAATTCTCTATTTAAATAGGTACCTCATTTTTTCTTGGATTGCAATAAGAATAGAAAGTGTTTCCAGCCGGGCGGCGGTGGCTCACGCCTTTAATCCCAGCACTTGGGAGGCAGAGGCAGGTGGATCTCTGTGAGTTCGAGGCCAGCCTGGTCTCCAAAGCGAGTTCCAGGAAAGGCGCAAAGCTACACAGAGAAACCCTGTCTCGAAAAACCAAAAAAAAAAGTGTTTCCTTGATGACGAAGGATGTTGAACAATTCTTTAAATGTATTTTGGCCATTTGAGATTCTTCTGTTAAGAATTCTCTGTTTAGACCTGTGCCCCATTTTTAAATTTAATTATTTTGTATTTTGATGTCTAGTTTCTTGAGTTCTTCATATATTTTTGAGATCAGCCCTCTGTCAGAAGTGGGGTTGGTGAAGGTCTTTTCCCATTCTGTAGGCTGCCATTTTGTCTTATTGGCAGTGTCCTTTGCCTTACAGAAGCTTTTCAGTTTCAGGAGGTCAAATTTATAAATTGTCAATCTTAGTGTCTGCTACTGGTGTTATATTCAGGAAGGAGTCTCCTATACCAATGCATTCAAGGCTACTTCTCACTTTCTCTTCTATCAGGATCAGTGTAACTGGATTTATATTGAAGTCTTTGATCCACTTGGACTTGAATTTTCCCAGGAATTCACAAGGATGACCCCAAATAAGACCCCTAGCAATAGTGGAGAGGCAGCTTGAACTGGTCATCTACTATAATCAGGTTGCTAACAACCCTGATTGACATCAGAGAGTCTTTATCCAGTAACTGATGGAGCAGATGCAGAGATCCACAGCCAAGCACTGGACCAACCTCCAAGAGTTCTGTTAAAGAAGGGAAAGAGGAATTGTATGAGCCAGAGCGGTTGAGGTCATGTTGGGGAACCTATGGAGACAACTGACCTGAGATCATGAGATCTCATGGATTCTGGACCAATAGTTAGGGAACATATATGGGACCAACCTAGGCCCTCTGAATGTGTGTGACAGTTGTGTAGCTTGGTCTATTTGTAAGGCTCCTAGCAATGAGATTAGGACCTCTCCCTAGCACTTAGCCAGATTGTGGGAACATGTTCCTCATGCTGGATTACTTTATCCTGCCTTGATGCATGGGGAGGAGCTTGGTCCTGCCTCAACTTGATGTGCTATGCTGTGTTCAAGACCATGGGAGGCCTACCCCTTTGTGAATGGACACAGAGGAGGAGTGGAGGGGGAACAAGGTAGACTGGAGGTGGGGGAGGTAACAGGAGAAAAGGAGGGAGGAAAAAAACTGCAGTAGGTATATAAAATAAATGAAAAACTGTTAATTAACAAAATAGTTTTACATATGGAAGGCAACATATTTCCATACAAGCAAACATTTGTGGAATTAGCAAATCAGGTAATTAATACAGATAGCTATTTATTAAAAAAGAGAGAGAACTAATGTGAAAGAAAAAGAATGTTGCAGAAGGATCATGAATGTAGAAAGGATATAACAGGAGGAAACATTTAGAATGAGGGACTTGAGTATGGAGTCTACTTAACAAAAAGTTGGAATGGAAGAAACATTAGTTGTTTGGAGATAGGAATGGAAAGGAGACAAAAAAGGCACTTGGCTCTGCCTCCCAAGTGCTGGGTTAGAGGTGTGCACCACCACTGCCCAGCAAGAATAAGATTTTTTGTCTTGTTTTTCACTATTAAAATATTGTTTTGAAATTTACAATTTTGTACAACATAACAAAAAATGAGTGATAATAATTTAAACAAGCTTATGATGCATTTTTTTGTTGTTTATTTTGTTGAGACAGGGTTTCTCTGTGTAACAGTCCTGTCTGTTCTGGAACTCACTCTGCAGACCAGGCTGGCCTTGAACTCTTGAAGTCACTGAGATCCACCTTTGTCTGCCTCCCAAGTGATAGGATTAAGGGCATGCACCACCACTACCCAGCATTTAGGATTCATTTTTAAAAGTAGAAGTAAGTTGAAATCAAGAAAGTTTTTAAAATATTTCTTCTGGATGATATGGTTGCCAAAAACATGCAAATGTAATCGTATGATTCTTAAATCTCCTCAGAGGCCAAAAGGAATTAGACCAAAAATTCAATCAATGGAATTAGATAATTTTGCAGTTTTTTATCAAAAATTAATTTGTTGACTATACCAGCTTGCAAGTAGACAATGGACTCTGATTCTTACACAGGTCCCTATGCATTTGCAACTTCACAACAAAAGCCAGGACTTTATGAGGACATTCATTGCCTTGTCTCATTCTCTTTTTTGCTGACCTGAATTCCTGTATTCCCAGCACTGAGTGGTACAGGCAGTTTAGGTGTTTACAGCAATTCTCAATGACAAGGCACGTCTGGCCTAATGGGCTGGGTTTTTGGTGTCAACATGATACAGGCTGAAATTATCTGAAAAATGGGATCCTCAATTGAAAAAATGCCTCTATATGATTGGGTAGTAAGCTGGATTGTAAGGCATTTTCTTAATTAATGATTGATGGGAACATCCCAGTTCATTCAGTGGGGCCATTTACAACCTTGTGTTCCAGGGTTCCTTATGAATGTAGCTTTGGCAGGATATGGGGAGCAATACAGTAAGCAGCAACCCTCCATGGCCTCTGCATCACCTCGTTCTTCCAGGTCTCTGCCCTGTTTGAGTTCCTGTCCTGACTTCCTTTGATGATGAACAGTGATAAGGAAGTGTAAGCCAAATAAACTGTTTCCTCTCCAACTTGGTTTTTGTCATGGTGCTTCATTGCAGCAAAAGAAACCAAAACTAATATACGTACCTGACAATTGCTCTAAAAATAAATAAATAAATAAATAAATAAATAAATAAATAAATAACCATTTGTGGAAAGTTTTAAAAAAAAGTTCTTGATGACTGGGAGACATTGAGAAATGGAAGGAAACACAGATTAGTTATCTATGTACAAAAATGAAATGAGAGATAATGCGGTGATTTGAATGAGAATGGCCTCCATTACAACATAGGTTGGAAAGCTTAGTCATCAGCAAATAATGCCACTAAGAAGGGATTAGGGGGTGAGGTGTTGTTGGAGTAACTGTGGTCTTGGTGGAACAACCATATCACTGGAGGTGGGCATTGAGGTTTAAAGAGCCCAAGCCAGGCCCAGTGCCTTTCTCTTTTCATGCTGCATCTGGATCTTGATGTAGAACTATCAGCTACCATGTCTGCCTGGATGCTGCCACACTCCCCACCATGATGATAAGAAACTGTAATGAAATGCCTTCCTTTGAAATAGTTGCCTTAGTCATTCTGTCTCTTCACAGCAGTAGAACACTGACTAAAACACACACGGTGCCAGGGAGCAGGGTACAAATGTGACAGGTCAGACCATGCTACTTGTTGTTGGTTTCCTAATCCTTTGGATTAGGAAAGTGGCTGAACACTTTAAGTGGGGGATAATGGGCCATATGAGAAAGAGCTTGGAAGGCAGTGGTGCAGAGAGAAATGTAGACAATGATGGTCCAGCTCAAGAGGTTTTTAGAAGAGAGTATTAGTAACTGACATTCCTATGGTATTTTGGCAAAGAATTGGCCCTGTTTTCTAAAGGAGGCTATAGAAAAGGTTTAGATTAACGGCATTGGGAAAAGAGATTTCGAGACAGACTAGTATTGACTCTACAGTATAGTTATTAGTGGTGACTCTTATGGAGATTAATAATGAAAGAGAGCAATCTTTGCCTACATATCAATCTAACTATGGCTTATATCAAGCTGACCAAATCTAACATGCACACCTACTGAGTCATCTCCAGCTCCCAAACACATATTTTTATCAAACTTCAACTCTCTCACCACCCAATTTTCAGTGTGTGCATCTGCATGCACACACACAAAATTTTGATAATCTGCCAAATTTAGGAATGGAAAGATAGCTCAGCAGTGAAGGTCACATATTGCTCTTGTAGAAGACATGAGTTTCATCCCACGCCCTAACATGATGGTACACAATCATGCCTAGATCCTCTTGCAGATAACCTGATGCCCTCTTCTGTCTTCTATGCTCACCAAACACACCCATGGAGAACATACACACATGCATGCAAAACACTCATACAGTTGATATAAAATAAGTAAATACAGTAAATTAAAAACAAAAACACCCATATCTCTTATATGTCACCATGGATAAAACAGCCAGAAATATAGAAATGTGACAAATACCTGTAGGCAAAGCTATAAATTTGTCATTAAAGGAATCAAGAAACTATATAAAGGGATAGAAGTCCATGATTGTAGACAGGAAGACACAATTCTATGTCAGTACAGTTTTGAGCTATAGATTCAACAGAAGTTCAACAGAAGACTAACTACTAGTGCAGAAAAAAAGTAATGACAAAAGATCACTGTGAAAAATAAATGATCCACCCAAGATTGAATAAATAGCATACATAGTGATGTCAACTGGATTCAAAACTTCCCATACAAGTAAAATAAAGACTATACTGTTTGGGAAAGAATAAGAAGATCAACAGAACATTAGAGAAAACATAGAAATAAAGACACAATTAAAATATAGTCAGCATTGATAAATAAGGACATGAAACCCACCTCAAAGAATTTCATGCTACTTCAGGGAAACCCACAGGACCTCACTGGTTATCACATGGGATTTCATGATATCTCACAGGACACCCTTGATCATCATGGAAACTCTCACTGAACCTCATGGGTCCTCACAGAAACTCACACTAATCCAATGATTTTGACTATGTCAGCTGCTCACTATAAACCATGTTTGTACACCTACACTGTCTCTAGAAGCTCCTTCTTCAGCAGGAACTCTGGAGCCTTCCTCACCATCTGATGGCTTCTGAGCTTGATGACACTACACTTACACCTCTCTGACTGCATTTACAGAGCTACACAAGGAACCACTAGTGCCTCTTCAGTCCAAGAGCCCAGCATGGCAGACCAAAATTGCCCTCCAACATTCTGAGAGGCAGGTCTGCTTGAGGGTCCTGGTTGGCTAGTGAGACCTAAGTGACAGGAGCAGCTTCCTTAGAGACAAGAGTGCTGTGAAGGGACACAGTGCTTCCACCCCAGGCACAGAATTCTCCCAGACCTGCAGAGATTGACCTTGTGATAGATTTTGCACTTAAATTCCAAAACTCAGACCTGAGGTTTTCCTGCACTCAGCAGATACTTCAACTTCTTCATTTTGAGCAACTTGTCTCTAGCATGCACACACCATTACTGTGCATGTGGAGTTATCCATCTACCTCAAGGTGGAATGGGCACCCAGTCCATCCAGGTCAAATTTAAACCACCTGATTGGTACTCAAGAGGCATAGGCAATTTTGATAAGGTACACCAAGGATTGCTTACACCTCTCTCAGCTACACATTGATAACCAAAACATGAACACTTTCCTAGCATTCTGTGGTAGCATAGACATATCATGCCAGAATTTGGGAAGTAGAGGGAGGGCACCGAAACTTTGAAACAGGTTAGTCTGTGACACAAAATACCAACAATTATGTTGTTTAATTAAATATCAATTGTTCTATTTTACCAATAAAGGTGTGGGAGTCAGATGCTGGGATGAAAGCCTGCTAGCTCAGAGAGAGGCAGAGAAAGCACCCAGCTGGCCTTCTCCTGAAAAAAACAAAAAACAAAAAACAAAAAAACCTACCTCTTCTTCTCCACTGTCTCAAACAAAAATGGTGAACTGAATGTCCTTCCCTTCTACCTTCTCTGCATCTCTCTATCTGGCCTCTTGACTCCCTTTTCTTGTTCACTTCCTGTCAACAGGTTGCTTGTTCAGAGACTGGACCTATAGTTGACTTTATTTATATCCTGTTTACAATAAGCAGAAAGCTCTTGGATTAAAAATGTGTGCTAGGACTGGCTGAGCCACACCACAAATAAGAAAAGGTTTTTGAGTAAATAATGCAATCTCCAGGATTACAGTGTGATGAAATATCCTGAAACATTTGCCCCTTTTTGTCTAAATGAAAATGAAAGGTTTTAAACTCTAACTCAGTGAAAATATTAACAGTAATAAAACTATTTTGCCAAGCTTTTCACGATGTCCAAGCTTGTTGTATTTGGCAGTCTCAGGAATAAGTATTTTGGGGTTCAAAGTTCTGTAAAATGTTTGTATCAGTCTCATATGAACTCAGGAAGTTGAATGTCCTAAGCATTTTTTTAAAAGATTTACTTTATTTATTTATTTATTTATTTATTTATTTATTTATTTATTTATTTATTATGTATACAGTGTTCTGCTTACATGCATGCTTGCGGGCCAGAAGAGGGCACCAGATCTCACTGCAGATGGTTGTGAGCCACCATGTGGTTGCTGGGAATTGAACTCAGGACCTCTGGAAGAACACCCAGTGCTCTTAACCACTAAGCCATCTCTCCAGCCCCTGTCCTAAGCAGTTTGAAGTTCAGTGCTGATCCTTGGGTGGTATTTGTCAGGTTAATGGCAATCCTAGCTAGGTAGAACACAATACTGAACCCAAAGGTGTCTGCTGTTTGTACACAACCTCATGGCAGAATAGGGGTGGGGTAGTTTTTCCCAGTGGTTAGTGTTACCAAAATCCAGGTGGATTTGTCATAGCAGGACCCCATCTTCTTCTTGGAGACCTCAAAGGTTACTGTTAGGAATGGTCACAGTTAATTCTAGAAAATGTAAAACATTTTAAATGCCATAATTAGCATATCTCTGAAAGGTTCGAGAACCACATCTATTAAGTACATCTAAAGTACACAAACTTAATTCCTACTTACGTGCTTCAGACTCAAACCCAAAAACAGATACAGGAAGCTAGTTGAAGCTTAATTCTAGAATGAGTGAATACTTTGCATGACTACTAGTATCATGACAGAAAGTTCATATATTATATATATATATATAATCTTATAGATTTTGAGGTAATATTTAGAACTTAAGTTTTAGAGAGTCAAAGGAAAAGCAAAAGATTATGAGATTAGAGGATACAGAATACTCTCTTAAGTTTGGTTTTTCTCCTGTCCCATACCAGGTGGCTCTTCTGACATGAGACAGAGATTTGGGATTTTCCTTTAAGAAGAATACTAGGGTTTAGAAGAGAGAGCCACATTCCAACTCCAAAGCCAGCTTTAATTTTTAATTGAAGTGGGACCACATAAAACCATTTGCCACATAAATCTGTAGAGAGCAGTAGAGACAACCATTGGGAAATCCACCATGGGTGTGCCAGCCTCATGGCAGGAAGAAAGATGGAAGGGCCCACCCAGGTTGTCCCGCCCCCAGACCACATTAGGTGGTCATCCTGTGTGAAGGAGTAGCCACTCAGGCAAGATGGTGGCATTGGTGCCAGTGCTAGTCTGGAGTTCCATGCTAGGATTTCAGGCTGGTCACCTGAAGATGGGTGATAACACTTGGACAATTGACTCTTTTACATGCAACATCTTTTCTTCAGCTACTTCACTTGTGTAGTGGTCTCCAATTTCCTTAGTTGGAAGCTTTTATTCTCTGGGAAAAATTAAAGCAAAACAATGCCCCAAATCTCATTTGGGGAGTTCCCTTTTTTATCTTTCCTAGGTCAAAATGGTTTTGGGCAACAGAAAAAGCATTATCTTTCAATTAAAAAAATTATTTTTGAAATTGTGAAGCTAAATATAGCTTAGTATATGTCAATAAAAGTACCTATCTTCCTGTTTATCTTTGAGGTTTCAAGGTTTAAGTATATTTATTTTTCAGATGAAAAAAGGACATTTGGTTGCCATATTTTTCTATGGGCCACCAGCTCACAAAACCCAACATGGAGACTTCCTAGGCTTGTTTTTTTAACTAGCTCTTATAACTTATACTAACCAATTCTTATTCATCTATGTGCTGTTGCCACATCAATTAAGACTTTTATCTGTCCTTCTGCATGTCTTCCTTCCTCTTTGTCTGGCTGGTGATTCCAACTTTCTTCTTTCCTAAAAGCTCTCTGGCCCCAGAAGTCCTGCCTAACTTCTTCCTGCTGAACTACTGACCATGCAGCTCTTTATTAAAACAATTACAGTGATACATCTTCACACAGTGTAAAGGAATATTCTGCAACAACATTCAATTAAATTTCAGCCTGCCTTTTGCAAGTGGCTTTTAAATTTAAATTACTTTCTTATATACCTGCCTCTGCCTCCCAAGTGTTGAGATTAAAGGTATATCTCTCCAAGTGCTGGAATTAAAGATATGAACCACCACCTCTCTATGGATTCCTTATATAGTTATTCTCATAAGGCTGTCATGGTTTAATTTGGTTCTATATTTTCCTTAACTTTTTAGTGTTAGGGGTAAATTTTCAAGTTTTTTCAATGTGTAATCTATCATTTTTGCTGATTTATTCTGAATGTGTTCCCTGGAAAGTTTTAATATTCTAGGCTTAATTAAACATGATTCTAATTTGCCCACTATTTCATTATTTTCAGATATTTTGTCTTTCTTGTCTGTACGAGATACATAAAATTTCATGTCTAAGTTTTGCTGAGTGTTATCATTTCTATTTATGCCTCCCATGACTCAATATCTTTGCCATTTATCTGCCAGTTAGTAGTTTTCCATTTTCATTACCTTATAGCTATACCATTGCACATGCACCATGAATTGGAGGCAATAGATGTTACTTTTACCTTCCTTAGCTGTTTGTCTTCTAGCCAATAGAGATGCACTGATTTTGTGGTATCTTCCTCAGTATTGGCCATTCCATTCCAAGGCTAGAGGCTGCCACTTTCCATTAGTTTGGGATCCATCAATGGTTGATGAGCCATCAGTAAACCATGCCTTAGCAAATGATGTGACCATACAGTTGGTCCCTGCAGTTCTATAGTTGTCTCTCTTGGGGGAGGGGTCAGCACTTTAAGCAAATGAGCTATATCCTCAGCGCAGGAAGGCACAGACTCTTTTGATAACCATCTCCTGGTCACTATGGAATTTTGATATGTATCAGTTCCACTGTAAAATTTTCCCTTCCATGCTGTGGACCCTGACTTTGAAGAGATCCAATCCATCATTGTAAGGGGCACCCAGATGACCATAGGATAGTTGACCTTCACTATCATGTTCTCTGTGACTCATAAAATGTCCAGATTTTTTTTCTCAAGAAAGGATATTTCTCCTCCTTATATAGAAAGCCTTTGCAATAGAATCCAAAAGGTAAAGAAAGGTAGACCCCTTTTTGCTTATGAAGAGTAGCTAATTGCCAATTCAGCCATAAATATGATATCCATCATTAGGGTATCATCTGGTTCAATAATGGTCAGTTTATATGCACAGAGAAGAGCTTAATGGCAGCTGCAAAAGCTGCTCGTTGCTCCCGTGCCCCTTGGAAATTAGCTGCCGTTCTAGTAACTCTGTAGAGGGTTTACTACAATAACCTTTAAATATTGTATCTGATTTCCCTACTGTGCAAACATACCAATTAAGATCAGTATCTGACTTTTGTTCCACAGTGGTAGGGTTAAAGGCATGAACCACCACCACATTCAGAATTTAGAAAACAAGACTACCCCCACTCATTGCAGTACCAGTTGCAGGGCAGCAGGCAAGACTCCTCTGCAGGTAGGCCTGGCCACCACAGCACATCAGACCCTAAAATCGACAAGCCCAACTCTGTTCTAAACCTACCTATCCACTGAGACAGTAGTGGCTCCCTGAGACAGACTCCACCGGCTCCAATTGAACCAAGAGTGGCTCCTGAGAATATGACACTGCTTGAACTGATTTAAGGAAGAGATGGGTAGACACCAGTGCAAGAATACATTCAACAATATAAAGAGCAATATGTCATCACCAGAACCTGGTGGTTCTGCAACAGCAAGACCTAAACATCACAATGTAGAAGAAGTAGGAGAAAATGACCTTAAAAATGACTTTCAGAAGATGATATAGGCCTTTAAAGAAGAAGTGAAAAATTCCCTTAAAGAAATAAAGGAAAAGACAAACAAAAAATTTGAAAGAAATGAATAAATCCCTTACAGAAAACCAAGAAAGAGCAATCAAAGAGGTAAAGAAAATAGTTCAAGACTTGAAAACTGAAACAGAGTCAATAAAGAAGACACAAACTGAGGGAATACTAGAAATAGAAAATCTGAGTAAATGAACAGGAAGTACAGATGCAAGAATAGCCAACAGAATACAAGAGATGGAAGAGAGACTCTCTGGCATTAAAGATATGATAGAGAAAATAGATTCGTCAGTCAAAGAAAACATTAAGGCCAACAAAGTCATAACACAAAAGGTCCAGGAAATCTGGGACACCATGAAAAGAATAAACCTAAGAATAATAGGGATAGAAGGAGAATACCAGCTCAAAGGCGCAGAAAATATTTTTGGCAAAATCATAGAAGAAAACTTTCCAACCTAAAGAAGGTACTGCCTATGAAGACAAAAGAAGCTTACAGAACAACAAATAAACTGGACCCAAAAAAGTCCCATTGCCACATAATAATCAAACCACTACAGACAGAGAATAAAGAATGTTAAGAGCTACAAAGAAAAAAGGCCTAGTAACATATAAAGGTAGACCCATCAGAATAACACTCGACTTCTCAATGCAGCCTCTTAAAGACAGAAGGTCCTGAACAGATGTTATGCAAACATTAAGAGACCGTGGAAGCTAGCCCAGACTACTATACCCAGCAAAACTTTCAATCATCATACACAAAGTAAATAAGATATTCAACCACAAAACCATTTTAAACAATACCTATCCACAAATCCAGCCCTACAGAAATCAATAGAAGGAAAAATCCCACCTAAGAAAATTAGATGCACCCATGAAAACACAGGCAATAGATAATCCTACACCAACAAATCCCAAAGAAGTCAAACACACACACTACCACCAAAAACTAACAGGACTTGACAATCACTGGACATTAATATTCCTTAATATCAATGGACTTAATTCACCTATAAAAAGATATAGGCTTATGCTGCATAAAAGAAACACACCTCAACTTCAAAAACACACACTACCCCAGAGTAAAGGCTTGGGAAAAGACTTTCCAATAAAATGGACTTAAGAAGCAAGCTGGTGTAGCTATCCTAATAACTAACAAAATAAACCTTAAACTAAAATTAATCAAAAGGGAGCAAAAAGGATGTTACATATTCATCACAGGAAAGATCATCAAGATGAAATCCCAATTCTGAACATGTATGTCCCCCAAACAAGGGCACCCACATATGTAAAATAAACATTACTAAAGCTTAAATCACACATCAAACCCCACACATTAATAGTGGGAGATTTCACCACCTCATTCTCACCAATGGACAGGTCTGCCAGAGAGAACCTTAACAGAGAAGTAAGGGAACTAACAGATGTTATGACTCAGATGGACTTAATAGACATCTACAGAACATTCCACACAAATGCAAAAGAATATACCTTCTTATCATGTATCCCAAGGAACCTTGTACAAAAGTGACAACATACTCAGTCACAAAGCAAATCTCAACACATACAAAAAATTTGAATAACCTCCTGTATTTTATCAGATCACCACAATTTAAAGTTAGAATTAAACAACAACACAAATTAAAGAAAGCCACAAACTCATGCAAACTGAATAATTCTCAATTGAATCATCACTGGGTCAAGGAAGAAATAAAGAAATTAAAGACTTTCTAGAATTCAATGAAAATGAATGTATAACATACACAAGTTTATGAGACACTATGGAAGCAGTACTAAAAGGAAAGTTTATAGTACTAAATGTCCACATAAAGAACTTTAAGAAATCTCACAGTAGCAACTTAACAGCATACCTGAAAGCTCTAGAACAAAAAGAAGCAAACTCACTCAGGAGAAATAGATGACAGGAAATAATCAAATTGAGGGCTGAAATCAATAACATAGGAACAAAGAAAACAATACAAAGAATCAGTGAAACAAAGAGTTGGTCCTTTGAGTAAATAACAAAATAGACAAACCCTTATCCAAATAACAAAAAAGCAGAGAGAGAATATGGAAATTAACAAATTTAGAAATCCAAAGGGAGATATAACAATAGACAATGAGGAAATCCAGAGAATTATCAGGTCATATTTCAAAAACCTTACTCTAGAAAATTGGAAAAATCTAAAAGAAATGGACAATTTTCTGGTTAGGTGCCACATACCCAAATTAACTCAAGATCAGATGTAAACAATTTAAATAGACCTATAACCCCTAAGGAAATAGAAGCACTCATTAAAAGTCTCCCAACCAAAAACAAGCCCAGGGCCGATGGTTTCCGTGCAGAATTCTATCAGAATTTCAAAGAGCTAATACCAATACTCCTCATATTGTTCCACACAACAGAAGCAAAAGGAATATTCCAAACTCTTTTTATGAGGCTACAGTTACCCTGACATCCAAACTACACAAAGATGCAACAAAGAAAGATAATTACAGACCAATCTCTCTCATGAACTTTTATGCAAAAAATACTCAATAAAATACTGGCAAATCAAATTTAAGAGTACATCAAAAAAAATCATCCACCATGATCAAGTAGGCTTTATCCCAGAGATGCAGGGATGGTTCAACATATGAAAACCTGTCAATCTAATCCATCATATAAACAAACTGAAAGAAAGAAAACATATGATCACCTCATTAGATACGAAAAAGCCTTTGATAAAACCCAACACTCCTTCATGATAAAGGTATTGGAGAAATCAGAAAAAAAGGAACATAGCTAAAAGCAATGTACAGTAAGACAATAGCCAACATCCAACTGAATGGAGAAAAACTCAAAGTGATTCCACTAAAATCAGGAACAAGACAAGGCTGAGCACTCCCCCCCTATCTATTCAATATAGTACTTGAAGTCAAACCTAAAGCAATAAGAAAACAAAAGATCATGGAGATATAAATTGGAAATAAAGAAGTCAACCTTTCCTATTTGCAGATGATGTGATAGTCTACATAAGTGACCCCAAATATTCTACCTACAGCTGATCAACACCTTCAGCAATGTGGCAGGATACAAGATTAACTCAAAAAAATCAGTAGCCATCCTGTATATAAATGATAAATGGGCTGAGGAAGAAATCAGAGAAACATCACCATTTACAACAGCCCCAAATAATAAGAAAATACCTTGTGATAACTCTAACCAAGCAAGTGAAAGGGCTGTATGACAAGAACTTTAAGTCTCTGAAGAAAGAAATTAAAGAAGATAGCAGAAAATGGAAAGATCGTTCATGCTCATGGATAGGTAGAATCAACATAATAAAATGGCAATCTTACTAAAAGCAATCTACAGATTCAATGCACTCCCCATTAAAATCCCAACACAATTCTTCACAGACCTCAAAAGAACAATACTCAACTTTATATGTAAAAAAAAAAACAGGAAATCTAAAACAATCCTTTACAATAAAGCAACATCTACAGACATCACGATCCCTGACCTCAAGCTCTACTATAGAGCTGTAGTAATAAAAACAGCTTGGTATTGGCATAAAAGCCAACATGTGGACCTATGGAATCAAATTGAAGATTCTGACATTAATCCACACACCTATGAACACCTGATTTTTGACAAAGAAGCCAAAACTATACAATGGGAAAAAATGCACCTTCAACAAATGGTGCTGGCATAACTGGATATCAACATGTAGAAGATTGCAAACAGATCCACATATATTGCGATGCTCAAAACTCAAGTCCAAGTGGATCAAAGACCTCAACATAAATCCAGCCAAACTGAACCTGATAGAAGAGAAAGTAAGAAGTAGCCTTGAATGCATCGGCACAGGAGACCACTTCCTAAATATAACCATAGTAGCACAGATACTGAGAACAACAATTAATAAATGGGACCTCCTGAAACTGGGAAGCCTCTGTAAGGGAAAGGACATAGTAAATAAGACAAAACGACAGCCTACAGAATGGGAAACGATCTTCACCAACCCCACATCTGACAGAGGGCTTATCCCAAAATTTTATAAAGAACTCAGCCGGGCAGTGGTGGCGCACACCTTTAATCCCAGCACTTGGGAGGTAGAGACAGATGGATCTCTGTGAGTTCGAGGTCAGCCTGGTCTAAAGAGCAAGATCCAGGAAAGGCGCAAAGCTACACAGAGAAATCCTGTCTCGAAAAGAAAGAAAGAACGAAAGAAAAAATGAAAGGAAGGAAGGAAGGAAGGAAGGAAGGAAGGAAGGAAGGAAGGAAGGAAGAGAACTCAAGAAACTAGACATCAAAATATCAAGCAATCCAAGTTTTAAAAAATGGTACAGATCTAAACAGAGAATTCTCAACAGAAGAATCCCAAATGGCCCAAAGGCATTTAAGGAATTGTTCCACCTCCTTAGTCATCAGGGAAATGCAAATCAAAATGACTCTGAGATACCATCTTACACCTGTCACAATGGCTAAGATTAAAAACAGATGACAGCTTATGTTGGAGAGGATGTGGAGCAAGGAGAACACTCCTCCACTGTTGGTGGGAGTGCAAACTTGTACAGCCACTTTGGAAATCAGTATGGTGGTTTCTCAGAAAATTGGGAATCAATCTACCCCAGGACCCAATGATACCATTCTTGGGCATATACCCCAAAGGATGATTAATCATGCCACAGGGACACTTGCTCAACTATGTTCAGAGCAGCATTAGTCATAATAGTCAGAACCTGGAAACAACCTAGATGCCCCTCAACCAAACAATGGATAAAGAAAATGTGGCACATATACAAAATGGAGTACTACTCAGTAGTAAAAAACAATGACATCATGAAATTTGCAGGCAAATAGATGGAACTAGAAAATATCATCCTGAGTGAGGTAACCCAGACTCAGAAGGACAAACATGGTATGTACTCACTCAAATGGATACTAGATGTAAAGCAAAGGATAACCAGACTGCAATCCACAGCTCCATAGAAACTAAGTAACAAGGAGGACCCTAAGAGGAATGCATGGATTGCCAATTGAAGAGGAAATAGATAAGACCTCCATGAGTAAATTGGTTGGGGGGGGATGCAATAGAGGGGAGGTGATGGGAGTGAGAACATGAGGGATCTGGATGGTCGAGCTGGGGTAGCAATGGACTGGGAGAGCAATGAAGGAGATATTTTGATGGAAGGAGACATTGTGGAGTTAGGGAGAAACCTGGTGCTAGGGAAATTCCCAGGCATCCCCAAGGATGACCCCAGATTAAACTACTAGCAACAGTGGTGAATAAGGGTACCTGAACTGGCCTACCCTGGTAATCAGATTGGTGAATACTTTAATTGTCATCATAGAACCTTCATATAGTAGCTGATGGAAGCACATACAGAGATACACAGCCAACCACCAGGCAAGCTCCAGGTTTCTAGTTGAAGAGAAGAAAGAGGAATTATATGAGCAAGGGGATGGGGGACTCAAGATCATGATGGGGGAAATCTACAGAGACAACTGAACCAAGTTTGTAGGAACTCACAAACCTTAGACTGAAAGCTGTGGAACCTGCATGGGACCAGACTAGGCTCTTGAATGTGGGAGACTGTTGTGTAGCTTGTTCTGTTGAGGGGCCCTGGCAGTGGGTCACGATCTATCCCTACTGCATGAGCTGGCTTTCTGGAGTCCATTACCTATGGTGAGACACATTGCTCAGCCTTGATGCAGGGGGAGTGGTTTGATCCTGCCTCAACTGAATGTACCAGCCTTTACTGATTCTCCATGGGAGCCCTTACCCTTTTGGAGGAGGAGATGGAGGGTGGTTTGGAGGGGAGCTGGGGGAAAGCAGGAGGAAGGATAGGAGAAGGATCAGTGGTTGATATGTAAAATGAGTGGAAATTTTTCTTAAATAAAAAAATAAAGAGAATTTAGAAAACAAGTTATAGAGAAGTATGTCTCTGCAGGGATGAAAAGCATGGGCTACCACCGCTCTGTTCAAATATCTTATATTAGATCCAAATCACTTGGACTCTAAGAGATTTAAGAAAAAAGTTTGAACTGTAGTAACCTTTTGAATTTACTTTAAAAAAATTTAATCTCTTAAATGTGATTTTAACAACAAGAAATAAAATATCCTCTTTAATTAAGAAGAAAACTCAAAAGCTGATGTTCAAAATGGCATGGGCCATGTGACAATCTACAGTCTAATATTGTAACATGGAATTAAGACATGTGGTATAAGAAAACATATTTCGTTTCATGCCAGTAAGTAAAGTATCCTTTACTTTGGTAAATTATCCTCATTCAAAACTATTATTTTTTTTATATTTTCTTGACTGATCAAATGAAAGGCTTTTGTTAGTCTTTATAAGTTAGTTTGGATTGAATGACCAAGCTGTCTGATAAACTATCACCTCTCCTTATTCAGCAGGTCCCTCCTGTTCAAATCTAATCTTTATGAATCTAGATGGTATCCACTGTTTTTCTTCTCCTGTGAAAACAAAGGCAAAATATCTTCAATTCAACACATATCCCAGTTTTCATTCTTAGGTCAACACATCTTTAAAATATAGAAACTGATTTAATTCAGAAGTTTTTTGTACTACGCAATATCTCTCTGCAGCTGTTCTCATTAGCAGTTAAAAAATTTAAAATAAAGCATTGTGTAATCTAACTCTGGGAGTCTAGATGCTGACAAGGAATAATTGGATCAAATTTGATATCAGGGCCTCCAGCAGGCCCACTCCAGGCATTTCCCAATGACGAAGCATTACCTTGTCTGTCCCTTCATGATCTGAATTCAGCAGTACAATGCCAGTCTTTGCCACACCTTCTGCATACTCCAGAAGGCTGGGACCTTATTTTGAATTATCTCTAGAAAAAAATCATGGGCTTTTCTATGCAGGGGCTTTACCCCTGAGCAACAACATTCCCTGGATTCTTAAATATTTTGTTGTGCTCATGTTTATTGCCATAACT
This sequence comes from Peromyscus nudipes, assembly GCA_902168325.1. Lineage (NCBI taxonomy): Eukaryota > Metazoa > Chordata > Mammalia > Rodentia > Cricetidae > Peromyscus > Peromyscus nudipes. The sequence continues at coordinate 77,124 of CABHPH010151675.1, forward strand.
GAGTTTTGGATCCAGAATCTCAAACTATTTTCTGAGCCCATCTGCCACATTCCTGCCATCACTCCATGTTCCACAGTGGTTGTTTCCCTTTCACAGTGAGCTTATACTCCTGGGTGGATAATTGTGATGTAGGTGGCATATCAGAAGTTGTAAAATGTGAAGTACTGCAGAGTAATAGGAATCACAGGCAGAGTGTGGGGAGTCATGGTGGGGGACAGTTGAGTGCCATTGGTAAGGTCCCAGGCTGCTTTCCCAGTGCATGGTGAATCCTGTTATCACCCTGCAGGCTAGGGAAGGTGGTCCCTTAGGCTTCAGTTTGCAGAGGTGAATGATGGAGACTGAACATCTGCACTGTGTCTTCAAAATCCCACACTTGTATCAGCTACGTCTATAGCAAGACACAACCATGTACCTCTGCACCTAAATCAAAAACCCACTTCAGTGGTCATAGATGGCTGAAGTAGGGACATGTCCCTGAGGCACTACACCCAAGCTGGATCCAGCTAGCTAACCCTCTCTGTACAGCAACTGCTCTGTCTCTATGTCTCATCACCTGACCATGCTCCATAGATTCAGTAGTACCTCAGTTCTCTGCAGCAAGACTGTTATTTGGCCTCTCAGCACTTCCTCCTCCTCACAGCTAGCCAGGATACCCTGTTGCAACTTCAAAGTCTCCTTTAGCATAAAAGGCTTCCTTGGGAAGTTCTATAATCTGGAGAGGTCAGGGGCTTCATGTGTGGCCACCCCGAGCTAGGACAAAACCAGGGACCTCTTCACTATGCAACTTGGTACAGGATCCCAGATGAAGGACAGGAGCTGACCCAACTCAGAACTTCTATTTGTATACCCCAGGGGTTGAAAATGTTCATCATGAATTTAAATGTTTGGTAAGAAAAAAAGTTCCAAAGAAAGAAATATTTTGTGACCCTTGAAGGGATTCCAAATCATATTTTGATGTTCATCAAATCTTGGCATCCAGATTGGCCTCTTCAGGAGAGAAATATTCAGCTTCTAAGGATTCAAACTTGACTCAGGTAAAACAAAGTGTAAAAGGGGTCAAGTGTATTGGACCAGAAGGATAAACAGGAAAATTAAAGCAGTATGTGGATAATACAGCCATGAATTTATGGGGATGTGATTTGTTACCACAATCAAAAACACAGATTATGTTTTAATGACTCAAGGCCCTGTCTACTTACAGCACAGAGAAACCAGGCACTGTCTGGTCTTCAGGTCAGCAAATACTTTGTCTCTTTGTCCATTCATAGACAGCCACCATGCTTTCCCTGTTCTTAGGGTCTCTGTTGGCACATCTTGGGGAACACTAGAGACTAGAGTCTGGAGTTGCCTTGCCATACTCAATAACCCATAAAGTCAACTTGGATTATAATATTTTGTGGTGGTATAGTGTTCCCCAAAATATTGTGCACCCTAATAAACTTATCTGGAGTCAGAGAACAGAACAGCCACTAGATGCAGAGGCTAGAAAATGGTGGCACTCACGCCTTTAATCCTAGCATTCCAGAGGCAGAAATCCATATGGATCTCTTGAGTTCAAGGCCATATTGTAAACAGCCAGGCATGGTGACTCAGGCCTTTAATCCCAGGAAGTGAGCCTTTAATCCCAGGAAGTGATGGCAGAAAGCAGAAAGGTATATAAGGCATGAGGACCAGGAACTAGAGCTGGTTAAGCTTTCAGGCTTTCAAGAAGTAGTTCAGCTGAGATTCATTTGGATAAGGACTCAGAGGCTTCCAGTCTGAGGAAACAGGATCAGCTGAGGAACTGGTGAGGCGAGGTAGCTGTGGCTTGTTCTGCTTCTCTGATCTTCCAGCATTCACCCCAATAACTGGCCTCAGGTTTGATTTTATTAATAAGAACTTTTAAGGTTCGTGCTACAATATCAATTTATGAGATGTCCCACGTTGAGCTTAGACCTCCACACATGCACATTCACACATAGAGCATACACAAAATGAAACAACTGGGGGCCAGTGAGATGATTCTGGGGGTAAAGACACTTGCTGTCAAGCCTGTTTTTACATGAGTTCCATCCCTGGGACACACGTGGTTGAAGGAGAAAATGGATTCAGGTGATGGCAGGGGCCACTAAAAGAATATACAGCTATGACAACTAGTATTTAACAAGTCGACCCACTAGATGTATAACTCCCTGTTGGGGAGCCCCATTTGGCAGAGCCATGGGGTTATTGACTGTAAAAGACTGGATGTTTCTGTCTGTAACTTTCTCATGTGCCACTACTACACATTCCTAAAAAGAATAACTATGGAGTTCTTTCCACAGCCCTTTGGTGGTGTGTTTTACACTTTGGGGGAAAAATTATGTAACTTTGGTGAATGAAATCTACCTTCATAGCCAGGCCTTTAGCTAAAGAACTCAGCAAATTCAAAACAGACTAGTTGCCCCAGAGACAAAGTGCTCGAGGACAAGTTTCCAAGTGGCTAACAAGGTCAGGCATGAAACGACTTCAGTACCAGTTTTTGTGCTTGCAACAAAAGCCTGATAGATAACATTTAAAGACAAAACTCAGTTTCAATAATTGACTCTCTGCATGGATTTCTAACCTCATTTTTATGTTATAAAATTCAAGGTCTAGCTAACTAACCATTTGTATAAAGTAGAAGAATATATCTCTAAGATTTGGAATGCTTTCTAGATCACTATCTCTTATCTGGTGCCTTTGTGCCACCTTCAAAGACTATACATCAGGGAATCTGGCTGACACCCAAGCATTGTCTTGGTTTCAATCAGTGTAACTTTTTCACCTGAGAGTAAAACCTTGTGATTTCTTATGTGTTTATAGAATGGCTCTGTCTATTGTTTACTTAAAGGATGTAGTATGACCTTCAATATGCAGCTCTTATACTGGTGAGAGTATTTTCTGTAGAGAAGAATTATTACAAGAGATAGTAATAAAGTTACGTTCAGAACATGTGAGCCTGTTTTTTCCTAAAGACATTTTTACATACATAAGAATTTTTTCCTGAGACCTGGCTACTCTAAGGTATTCTTTTGCTACCCTAGAGCAGATTGGGAGCCAGCCTCTCACTCTGTTACACTCTACTCTGTAAGTAGTCCTTTGACCTCCACACATGCATGACCTCACCCCTCCATTAATAAATACATGCAATCTACAAAACATTATAAAGGTACACATGGGAAACTATATTCAAATCCTGGCTTATGATCCATTTATTACCTTGTGACTTTGCGTGAGTTGCTTCACCTCCCTCTGTCAGTTATCCAGAGGGATATAAGTGCACACTTGTTACCATGGTTACAATAACCAGTTGGAGCATCAATACTCAGAATTGCTCCTGCCAAGACTCTCTTTATTCTCTGTGCCTCAGTTTCCCATGTTAGAAGTGAAAGGATTTTACAAAAATCTTCCCATCTAAGAGATTCTTCAGTTTCATGTAATCTCAGCTTAGTGTGCCCTGACAGTGAGCAGGAGGGAAGCTTCATCATTCTCCTTGTCCATGTCCAGGGACTCCTGGGCACAGCTCTGGCCCTGGCATGATCACTTGCCCTCTATATGGGGCCACTAAAGCTGCAGCAGAGCCATAACCATGGCCTCAATAATATATATCTCTCTCTTCATAAACAATGCCTCACACTGCATTGGTGGCCCTAGCCCATGTAAGACTCTCAGGACATTTAGACCCCAAAGAGGATTAGATCCTGGGCCTCTTCCCATCCTACCATGCTAAAATGGTGGCACTCCACCTCAAGGAAGGTTCTTGATTCCAACCTGACCCTAGGAACATTCTGATTTTGTCATGTACCTCTGGCTACTAGCTGTGTGTCCCCAGACAGATAGTTAAGTCTCTCTGTGCTCTGGCTTGCTCACTCAGTAGCCCAGCCCTGTTCTCTAGGTACTTAGACAAGGCCAAGGATCAGGATTCAAGGACTAAAGTGTGAGTTCTAGGCAAGCCTAAGCAACTGAGACAGAATGTCCCAAAACACAAACACAATTTCTTTTAACAAATGTGTGTGTGTGTTTGCAGTTTTTGTTTAGTTTTGGGAGACAGTCTCAGTGTGGACCCGTTTATGAACAACTCAGCTACATCAATATTTTCATATCAGATGGCTGCCATTGGATAGAATGCTTGTTCAACATTCATAAGTCCTATGCATAAACAAGGCATGATGGTGAAACCTGCCACCCCAATAATTGGAGGTGGAAGCAGAAAGGTCATGAGTTAAAGGTCAGCCTGAACTTCATGAGCCTATTTTTTTAAAAAAACCCCAAAACATGGGTTGGAGAGATGGCTCAGAGGGTAAGAGCACTGGCTGCTCTTCCAGAGGTCCTGAGTTCAATTCTCAGCAACCACATGGTGGCCCACAACCATCTACAATTCGATATGGTGCCCTCTTCTGGCATGTAGGCAGAATACTATATACATAATAAATAAATAAATCTTAAAAAAAAAGAAAGAAACCCAAAACAGTGAGTAACAAAAAAAGGGAGGGGGTGCTCAGTGGATGTCCTGGCATGGCTTGGCAGGTAAAGGTGCTTGCAGTCAAGACTGATGGACATGGTTTGGTCCTTAGTACCCAAATGGCAGAAAGGAAGGACTGGGTCCCACTGGCTACCATCTGATTTCAAACTACACTGTACAAGTGCACTCACAAAGATTAGAATAAATTAAATCTTAAAAGAAATAAAAAGGAATGAGAGATGGTTTAGCAGTTTAGTACCTGGCATGGACTGCACCATGACCATTGCTGCTTGACAAAGTTCCAGCATTTCAACATTGTAGATCTTAATTCTCCAGCATCTTTTTACTTTCATTTTATTATTCTCACAAATATGTTATGAAGTTTCCTTATGCCTTTTCCTGTGGGAAATTTTTTGCAGGCTAAAACAGTGGAGGAGGGGATGTATACAATGGCAGTCTCTTTAAGCAAAATTCATGGAAAAAATCCCCACCACCATGGAATCATAGTGTGATAATTATGACTACTCCCATACAAGAATCCCCATAGTATCCCACTGATTACACCAAGATTACAGAACTTAAAGATGTACTAACTGGATACACCTGGTCCCAAGAATGAACGCACACTATGAAAGGAAACAATGGGCTCACATCCAGAAAAGAATTTAGATACCTGCTGAATTTATTGCTTTTTGCCTCAGGAAAAATGCTGTGATGAGGTTGATGGCTGCTTTCATGATGGAATCATTAAGTCTGCTTTCAATCTTGCTTGAGCTGAAACTAATGTTCAGTTATAGAGTATAAAGGTGTAGTCCTTTTTTCAATAAAGCAGCAGTTATCCTAATTCACCCTGAAATCATAGTAGTCTTCTTCCCTTGCTGATGCCCAATATCGTCTTTGAAACATTAACACCTATGGAGCTGGACTCCAGCAAGTACCTCTTGTAGAAAACAAAGTTCAGCTTCCAGCACCCATATGGCAGCTCACTTCTGAAATTACCACATTGATTAGATCCATATGGTACTGTCCAGTATGAATTTTATCATGACTAAGAAGATTACTCTTTGTTGCAAAGGCTTTACCACATTGATTACATTCATAGGGTTTCTCTCCAGTATGAATTCTTTCATGACTAAGAAGATTACTCTTCGTTGCAAAGGCTTTACCACACTGATTACATTCGTAGGGTTTCTCTCCAGTATGAAATCTTTCATGACTGAGAAGATACTTCTTCAGTGCAAAGGCTTTACCACATTGATTACATTCATAGGCTTTCTCTCCACTATGACTTCTTTCATGACTGTGAAGACTACACTTCTGGGTAAAGGCTTTACCACACTGATTACATTCATAGGGTTTTTCTCCAGTATGGATTCTTTCATGACTGCGAAGACTACTCTTTCCTGCAAAGGTTTTACCACATTCATTACATTCATAGGGTTTCTCTCCACTATGACTTCTTTCATGACTGTGAAGACTACTCTTCTGTGTAAAGGCTTTTCCACATTGCTTACATTCATAGGGTTTCTCTCCAGTATGAATTCGTTGATGACTGTGAAGACTACTCTTCTGTGTAAAGACTTTACCACATTGATTACATTCATAGGGTTTCTCTCCATTATGACTTCTTTCATGGCTGAGAAGACTACTCTTCTGTGCAAAGGCTTTACCACATTGATTACATTCATAGGGTTTCTCTCCACTATGACTTCTTTCATGGCTGAGAAGATAACTCTTCTGTGCAAATGCTTTTCCACATTCATTACATTCATAGGGTTTCTCTCCATTGTGACTTCTTTCATGACAGAGAAGATGGCTCTTCCTTGCAAAGGCTTTACCACACTCATTACATTCATAGGGTTTCTCTCCGGTGTGAATTCTTTCATGACTGAGAAGATTACTCTTTCCTGCAAAGGCTTTACCACATTCATTACATTCATAGGGTTTTTCTCCAGTATGAATTCTTTCATGACTGAGTAGCTTATATTTCTCTGCAAAGGCTTTAGCACATTCATTACATTTATAGGGTTTGTCTCCAGTATGACTTCTTTGATGAGAGAGAAGATTCTTCCTCCGTGCAAAGGCTTTACCACATTGATTACATTCATAGGGTTTCTCTCCACTATGACTTCTTTCATGAATGTAAAGACTACTCTTCTGAGCAAAGGCTTTACCACATTGATTACATTCATAGGGTTTCTCGCCAGTGTGACATCTTAGATGTGTGAGAAGATGACTGTTACGTGTAAAGGCTTTGCCACATTGATTACATTCATAGGATTTCTCTTCAGTATAACTTCTATTATGTATTTGAAGATAAGTGGGACATTCAAAGGCTTTATCACATTGATGATATTCATACCTTTTCTGTCTAGTTTGTATTCCATGTACTTGATGAAGATTGTGACGTGCAAAGGCTTTATAACTTTGATTAGATTCATAGGGTTTTCCTTCCAAATGAGTTCTTTGGTATGCTTCTAAAGAGCAATCAGATCTAAAGGCTTTATCACATTGCTTACATTCATAGAGAACCTCTTCATTATTGGTTGTTTGGTGTGTTTGAAGATGCCTGTAATGGCTAAAGCCGTTAGTAGATGACTCACATTTATTATTTTCTCTTCCCACATGAGCTGTTTCACATCTTTGAAGAGAATTTGAAGAACTCAGGGTTTGATCACACTGATTGCATTCATAAAATTTTCTTATACTGTGAGCCACACTACATGTGCACAGTGAACCAGTAGAGAGAGATGAATTTCCATATTCCTGGTACTCAAAAGGTTTTTCTCCAGTGAGAGTTTGTTGATGCATTCCCACTGAAGTTGGAAAACCAATTAATTGTAAACTTGTATCACAGTCATCATGTCTTCTCATATTGGAAACTACTACATATCTTTTAATTTTTCTGACAAAGACAGAACTCCAATGCTTCTTTTCATGTCCCTTATGCTCACATGGCTTGTATCCAGAGTGACAGATGACATCCCTGATAAAGGGAGATAACAAAGGTTTTCACATTGCATTCACATAGTTAAACATTTCGTGTATCATACAGATGTGGAATAGGGATTCACGTTTCTACACCAAGACAACCTCCTGTCTCTCATAAAGTGCTCCTCTTACTAAACTATGTTAAGTCACTCACTACAAGTATATGAGGAACACTAGCTTTAATATGGAAGTTTTATTTATAAAAGGTCTTAAGACACACACTAATCCCCTCATCAATGTGTACACCTTATATGATAATTAGAAGGCATGACAGTAAGTGGATGAACAGTTCAACAACATGCCTCTCACATGACTATGATTGAAACTGTAACATCTATTATGGCATTGTTTCCTTGTCTTGTCCTTAATGGAATGCTTTGCAAACAGTGATCAGCTACCTGACACTGGAGTACATGGTGTGGTGCGAATTTAATAATCATCACAAAGCTATGCTTATTTATATAGTGGCTTTCGTTGAAAGTTCACGGTACATTAACATTTCTTCAGACATACATATATATCACCTTGTACTTGAAAGTTACCTTTCATTTCTTCTAGAGCTCTGACAATGTTCTTCAATATTATGGTCTTCCCATTTGTACCCTAAAATACAGTACCAGAAAGTGTATGTGATACATTACTGAAAATTAAGCACATTTGAAATTACTATCATGAATCTTAGTATCATGTCTGATTTATTCACAGTTGTTCCCCTTTCATATTCAAAAATCACAGAAGAGCACCAATCTCCAAGAAAAGCTTGTCCCCTTAAGTTAAAAACTGACAGAAAGCTCACATTCTTACCTATAGAAATGAGGTTCCAGTAGGTTTCCAGCATCACATCTTTGTAGAGACTCTTCTGGGAAGGATCCAGCAAAGCCCATTCTTTATGAGTGAAGTTCACATGCACATCCTCATAGGTCACCGCATCCTAAAATGTCCCATACATGTTTGTAATTGAAATGGTGAGACTGACTGAATTGCAAATGTACACTTCATTGAGAATATATTTATACAATTCTGTGTGCTCAAAACATTCTATGACATCGGTCAGTAAATATCAAATGCAGTCACCAACTCATTTTAAAAGGAAACATCAAAAGAGAATGACCCTTCCATTCCAGTGCCCACAGAGTAGAATACAGCACATCAGGAGAAATGTCTAGTAATATACATAGAGAGAAAGGTAAATAGAGTAACACTGGCATATATCAGCAGAATTTTATCAAAATTATTAACTTCAAGAAAGGATAGACAATAAGGGTTTAGTGGTGCACACCTCTAATCCCAAACCTTGGGAGGCAGAGAGAGGTGAAACCTTGTGATTTTCAAGCCTGCCTGGTCTAGGTAGAGATTTCCAGGACAGCCAAAGGTACATAGTGAGACCCTGTCTCAAACTAAAAAACAGAAAGCACTCAGGCCTCACTCAAAATTCCTCCATAGAGTTAAACATTCACACCAGTTCTACACTTGTCTATCATAAACTGGAGTGACCCCTATTGAAGTGTAAGGCTAATAATTCCCAGGAAGGAAAGCATTTTTAAGAAGTTATAGACTGACAGATCAAGGAGTTCTCAAGTACATTAGTAAAGTAAATGTTGATCCTAATACAGTAAAACAAACACCAAAAGGGATGGAGTATGTGAAGATGGGTCAACAGATAAGATCACCTGTTGTACTGGGTGCTAGAGGCACTGCTTAAATCCCAACACTTGGGAGGCAGAGGCAGGTGGATCTCTGTGAGTTCCAGGCTAGCCTGGTCTACAAAGCAAGTTCCTGGGCAGCTAGGATTGTTACACACAGAAACCTTGTCTCAGAAAAAAAAATCAAATGTTGCTTTTGAAGAGGTCCTAGATCAGTTCCCAGCACTCACAGGTTTTTAGCAACTATTCTTAACTCCAGAGCAAGAGAATGCAATGCTCTCCTCTGGCTTCATTAAATGCCAGGAAGACAAATGGTACACATCTACCTATCTCTATCTATCTATCTATCTATCTATCTATCTATCTATCTATCATCTATCTATCTATCTATCTATCTACCTATCTACCTATCTCTTCAAGAATTTCAGACATTTCAAAACAACATAAAAACGTAGGGACAAAAGTAGGGACAATGTTACACACCTGCAATTCAGTGATTCAAGAGGTCACTATTAATTTCATGAATGTACACATTCTTGCTCTGAAAAATTACAAACCCACCAAAGTTCAAAAGTCATGAAGTGGGTAAAGTTAAGCACAAGAGCAAATGCTTGATATGTACAAAAACCTGACTTGATCTACCAAAAATACAAACATAAAAATATCAGGAAAGAAACACGGATTAGGCAGGAAAAGCAATTGCTTCTACTTTCTCTTACATTAGTTAAAAATAGAGTCTCTATTGGTGGTGATGGTGTGCCTACATGAGAAGGAAGGGGGCTGCTCACTTTCACCAAAAGAAAGGAATGTGGTGAGACTATATTCCTCCAGAAAAGCTCCTCCTCATAAGGATTTTGTAAGTCACCAATGAAGGCTCACATCAAAGACAAATGCTCAAACTCAGCACACTACTTGGAAGATTTTTCATTCAACCCTCAACATTTTGACATAGGTCATGACAGGCTCATAGTCAAACCATGATGGAAAATGCATTTAGTCTGATTACAAAGATTTCCATATTATGTAATAGTCCCAATACTGTTTGAATGTCCACAGTTTCTTCTGACATGCAAGGCAATCTTTGACTATGACCTCATGTAATATCAAAACAAGAATCTTATCAACTCAACACACAGTGCCATAGAATATACATTTCCCTTTCAAGGAATTAAGGAAAGACTGGACCAGGCCAAGTCTGAAGCCATGCAGGGCAAACACCAAATCCTGCAGCTCTGTGTCAGGCACCTGGGGCTTCAGTTTCAAAGGGTTTACTCAGCTCTTTCTTTCTTCAACTTTTCATATATCTCTCTCTTTCTCTATTTCCACTTCCTACATGCAGCTATTAATGACATGTGTCTAAAAGCTTGGGTATCTCAACATATTGTTATCCCAAAGTGAAACTGAGGCTTCATCTCATGGCTTCATGCAATAAAGTCTCACAGTCTCTTCATTGGGCCCCATGAGCTCTAGACCCAACACTAAGGCTGCAGGTTATTATTATATTTAACACATGGTGTACTTGTAGCCCCAAGTGACCTTAACTGCCATTTGTAATCTTGATAGCCCTTCACTTGATACTCCTGCCTTAATTTCTAAGTGCTAGGATTATAGACACAATCTACCACTCTGGGCTTTATAAATAACAGATACATGAGAGTTGACCATTCGTGGCAAAGGGAAAATGAGGTGCAATGTCCTGAGGTGATAATGTGCTTGACAACCCACAGCACCTAAACATGGTTACAGCAATATCAATAGAGAGAGGAAAAACAGTGGACTTGGGAGCAGTTGATTTTACAAGGAACTTTACTGTCAGGTTTTAGGTTTTGAGAATGAATAATGTATATAGCAACATGACTTACTTTGTTGTTTAGATCTCTGGCACCTTACAGATGGCTCAGTGGTTAAAGAGTACTGCCAGCTTTTCAAGAAGATCCAGGTTTAATTCCTTGCAACCCCATGGAGACTCAACAATCAGTAACTCCAGTTCCAGACAATTTAATACCCTCTTCTGGCATTCTGAGACTGCAAACATGTACATGGTACATGGAAATACATGCAGGAAAAACACGATACCCATACCATCAAACAATAATTTGAAGAAAAGTGAAATAAAAGATCTAACTGCTGACCTAAAAATAAATGTTTGGAGAACTAGAGATTTGGGGTATGAGTAAAATTAGATCACTTAGGGTCACTGCAGGGCTCAGTGGTTACCAGCACTTGATGCTCCTCCAAAGGACCTAGGTTTGTTTCCCAGCATGCACATGGTGGCTCACAACCACCTATAACTCCAGTTCAAGGTGATCAAACTATTTCCTGGTCTACATGGCACCAGGAATACATTCTGTACACAGGCATATAAGCAGGAAAAACATTCATAGATAACAAAATTATAATTAAAACCCTATTAAAAAGAAAAAGATTATAGGATCTGAGGATGTAGCTCAGTTGGAAGCATACTTGCCTAGCATGCATGAATCCCTCAGTTCAATCCTGTTCTATAAAGCGGACAAGGATACTGTGGTGGTTAGAAAGAAAATGTCCCCCAAAAGGAGTGGCACTATTAGGAGGTGTGTCATTGTTGGAGGAGGTGCGGTGTTATTGGAAGAAGTGTGTCACTGTGGAGGTGGGCATTGAGGTGTCATCTATGCTCAAATTACCACTAAGTATCTCAGACCACATTCTGTTCCCTGCAAGATGTAGGACTCAGCTACTTCTCCATCACCATGTCAGCCTGCATGCTGCCATGTCCCACCATGATGATAATGGAATAAACCTCTGTCTTATAAGTGAGCCACTCCAATTAGATGATTTCCTTTATAATGATTACCATGTTCATGGTATCTCTTCACAGCACTAGAAACCCTTACTAAGACAGACTGGAATGCCTGTCATCCCAGAATTTGGGAGGTGGAGGTAGAAGGATCAGAAGTTCAAGGTCATTCATGGGTAAACAGGGAGTTTTGGGACAACCTGTGCAATGAGACCTTGCCTCAAAAAACAAGAACACAAAAAGATTCACACAAGAATATCTTAGGAGAAAGAAGAGCAAAGCACTTGGGATACATGTCACAAAAGAGCTATGAAAGGCCACAAGTCTGGAATAGGTATCGATACCTTCATAGTCAAACAAACTGTCATCCTGGACTTGGGAACTGACCTCTGTCTTCAGGAAACTCCATATGCACACTCACAGCTTAGCCATCTTTCCAGCCTCTGTAAACTGTTTAAATACAACTACAATGGAGCTTTAGTTTCTGAGTGTTATTACCAGAACACATGCACATATTTACCTTAGAGTAAGAATACTTTCAGAATGTCCCAGCAATGGCTACCTAAAGGAATCAGGAATTTCCTTCCACAAGCAAGAGTCCATAGAATCAAATGAACAGTCTTTCCTTGTCATGTTACATCCATCACATCCCTGTATAATTATGTGTGGCTCTGAAAATAAAATATTGAGTATGAGGCTAAAGACTGCAGCCTGTAGAACAGAACTCTCACTAAATTAAGCCTTTAGTGAAAGGTCTTTGTCCAATAGGCATGGAGACTTGGCACCTGTGATCTTACCTGCTGAGAGGAGGAAACAAGAGAATCAGAAGTTCAAGGCCAGTCTTAGCATGGTGAGATCCTATCTCAAAAAGTGTCTCTAAGTGACACATAAAGATCCCAAATGATTAAAATGAGCTCTAGGAGAAAGAGTTTCAAGTAAAAGCACTTCATTTTAATTTACAAATTATCTATTTAATAATATCCACTCATACATTGAGTTATGTATCACTATTTGGACCAGGTTAGTCTTGAACTTTCTCCATCTCCCTCCAAAATATTAGGATGACAGCTGTGAGACTTCATACACTCAGTTAAATAAATGTACTGGTTAAATCAAAGTATAATACAGAGATATAGGGAAACTTCTTGAAAGAGATCAAAAAGAAAGTAAAAATGACAGATTAGTTTTAAAATCTGTTAACTCTTGCCAGTGGAAAAGCTAACCATGTAACAGGCATCACCACTTGGTCTCCTATCGGCCGAGGACAAATTCATATTTCATTTCTAAATCACACACTGTAGAAATTGCACATAACTGTCACCTACACTCAGAGGTCCTAGTTTTGTCCCATGCAGGTTCCCCAGCTGTCAATCCAGAGTTCATGAGCTCCCACCAGCTCAAGTCAGCTGTCTCTGTGGTTTTTCCCATCATGATCTTGATGCCCCCTTGCTCCTATAATCCCTCCTCCCTCTCTTCAACTGAACTCCAGGAGCTTGGCCCAGTGCTTGGCTATGGGTCTTAACATCATTAGGGTAATCACAAATCTGATTACAGGAAAGAGTAGTTCAGACACCTCTACTATTGCTAGAAGACTATCTTAACTACCAGCTGCCGGGAGGCAAAAGAAGCCTGTCTCAGAATAGCAATGCTGCCATCCTTCAGATCCCAACACAAAAGACTAAGAGGCAGGTTCAAGAGTTCCTAGGTACAACTGGATACCAGTCTTTCTGGAAATGGCAAGGCCTCTATACACCAGCACAATGGGGGCCCTGAGCCCCTAATGTGGACTGAGACCGAACAAAAGCCATTGAAGGCTTTTAAAAAAGCTATGATTTCTGCTCCAGCCATAGATTTTCCAGATGTCTCAAAACCTTTTTGTCTGTTTGTCCACAAAGCACAAAACAAAGCGTGTTTTAACCCAAACTTTGAATCCATGGAAATGTTCCGTGATGTACCTGTTCAAATGACTGGACCCTGTAGCTACAGGTTGGCCCATCTGTCTAACAGGAATCAAGGCTAATGCTAGTTTAATGAAAGAAAACAAACAAGTTAACTTTGTGTCAAGATCTTATACTCACAGCATACCACGACATGTGTGAGGCAACCCTCTTCTGTGTTGACAAAGGTGCTTGTCCATGACTGTCAAGAGATGAAAGATAAAACCCAGTACATGGGAGCTATAGCAGTTCCATTAACTGAAAAAATTAGCAACCACACCAGGTACCTCAGCCCAGACAGCAGAACTGATAGATCTGACCTAGGGTCTCAGGTGGGGAAAAGGAAAGTCCTCCAAGATACACATGGACAGTCATTATGTTTATACTGTTGGGCATGTCCACAGTATGATCTATAGAGAAAGAGGGCTTTTCACAACATGGAAAAAGGTCTTTATCTTGTCCAACCTAGAAGCTATTTGGTTTCCCCTATAAATTGTTGTCTTCCACTGCTGGGCTTCTGACCTGGCTACACACCAGACCAGTGGAGTCTCTTGATATTCTGGAACCTGGGAAGCCAAATGATATTCTGATAACGTACCATAACTTCTTACTGTCTGAGACTCCATGGTAAAATAAAACTGACAGTTCAAACCACAGAATGATGGAGGACACCAGAGGGAAGATTCTTTCTCCCAAAAACAACTGACATGACTGTTGGTAACTAACCTTCACCAAACTACTCATGTGGCATTCACAAAACTTTCAGAGTGGAATCAGACCAAGGTCCAGTATACCTAGACTAGTGTACCCTAGCAAGGGATGTCTCAGCCAGATGACAGGTTTGTACTCAAGTCAATCCAAAACAGAGAGCTCTTACCCAGAAAAGGATCCAAATGACAGAGCAAGACACCGAAGAACTCTGGGAAAATGACTTCATCAAGATCCGTCCTGCCCAGGAAGGATAATAGTACTTGCTAGTTTTTATAGATACCCCTTCCTGGTCGGTAAAAGTGTTCCCCAACCAGACTAAAACAACTCAAGTAGTAGCTTAAAAGTCTCCTCCAGGAACTGGTCCCAAGATTTGGGCTCCCCCTAGCAATGGGGTCCAACAATGGCCAGTGTTTCATAGCCAAAACTCTATCTATTAACAGCCAAAGGTTTACACATAGATTGAAAACATCATTGTGTATACAGACCTCAGAGTTCTGGCCAGGTAAAAAGAATAAACAGGACATAAATTGAAAAAAAAATTAACAAAATTCTCAATAGAGTCTACCAAGGAAAGGATAGGCCTCCTTACCTTTCTTTGCTTTAGCCAGCTGCATACAACGTAAGGAGGGATTTGCCCCCCTATTGAGATTATGCTTGAAAAACTTTCTCCAATGCTTCCCAGGCTCAGAAACCAATAGTTCACAGAACAATCTAATCATTAATTTCTTGTCATTTCAGGCACTCCAGTCCTAGAGATGCAACTGACCATGAAGTCCACCACCAGTTTACCCTTTTTCCAGTCCAATGATGCTGTCTGGGTCAAGCAAGTAGACAAAGCCACACTGGAACTAACCTGGAAAGGACCCAAAAAGGTGATTCTCTCCACTAATATGGCAGTGAAGATAGCTAGCATTACACCATGGATCCACTACACCCAGATCAAGAAAGCCGAGGCCACAGATGCTGCCATGTGGGCTATCTCTGGACTATGGACCCATTAAAATTAGGTTTCATTGATCCCAAAGCCGTTCTACTCCTCATCCCTCTACCTTCTCTGGAGTCTTTTGTATGAACACAGGGTCATGCTGCAACTCCCACTGCCCTTAGGCCTGGACCTGGGAACTAAGAAGGACAGATACAGGGAAGGTAATACCTAATGTAAGTACAGAGCAGCAACCCATATTCATTTGACCTCTGCTCACTGATGCTATCTTTAAATGTCCAGAGAAAGGAAAGATGTTGGAGTTTATCTATTGAGAAAGAAATACAGTTTACAATGCTATGCATACTTTTGTGTTGAGCACCATGGTTGCCAGAAAAAAAAAAAAAAGGTAGGGAGGAGTTACAAAAACTGGGTTTGTGAAACTAACACTTCCTGGAAATTTTCATCAAAAAGAGTCTGGCCTTTGGGAAATAGGAAATATTTACAGAATTAGACTCTAGAGACAAGAAGGGACCCTGAGGATGAACTAAATCATTCCCTGCCAGAAATAGGCCAAGATTGCTGGTTATGTTTAGATACCTTGCCCCTGTCATACTACTTGGAATAAGAATTAACCAGACTGTCAGCCCATTGACTGATAGACTTGCTATGACTAGGGGTCAGCCCAAATTAATTTTCTACTTTATGGGTTAATTCATCTGCATAACAACAATATTTCCAAAGCCCTGAGACTACTTGGTGGGCATGTACCAATGGTTTGATTAAATTTGCCTCTTCTGATGCTTTCCAAACTAAGCAGACAAGTTGATCAGGACTTGATGGTGTTAAAAGGTTCCATTTCTGAATGGGTCTGAGTGTTAGTTACTTCTTGATACACAGGCCAGCAGGAAAAAAGAAACACTTGCCTTGCGCCGGCCTACTGACACCTCAAAGCCCGTCTATAGTGACACACCTATACAAACAAGACACACCTACTCCCACAAGGGCTATCTCCTTATTTACACATTTACTTCCACTAATTGGGGCCAACCATTCAAAGATAGGAGCCTGAAGCTGTGAACAAATATAAAAGATGACAGGAATACAACCTAAGAAGAAAGAATTCTAAAGCAAAAGAGTGAAAGATAATAAGGAAAACAGAGAGGGGGGAACAGGGGAAGAAAGAGAAAAAGAGAGACAGAGAGAGAAACAAAAGGGAAAAATATTTCCTCCAAATAGAGGGAGCCAACTCCTCTGGCTGGATTATAGGCTTCCTTACTATAACCTTCCCTATCCCATCTAAGAAGAGATTAAACAATTCAAGGTCTCCAAACTTAGGTTTAAGTCCCTACTTTTCTCTGAATGCATGGCATTATCCCTTGTTTCGCTCTCTACCAAGTTTCCTTGCAGAATCTGGGAAACCTTGGATCAGGTCTGGTGGAAGCAATAAAGGAAGTCTCTTGATGTACTGAAGTGTGACTGTTGTAGATGATCTCATCTGGAATATGCATTCCAACTAGGTAGATGTGCCACACAAGGCTACAAAAATTTTAAATTTTATTTAACTTTTTTTTTCCAGACAGAATTTCTCTCTGTAGCCCTGGCTGCTCTGTAACTCGCTCTACATACCAGGCTGACCTCTGTCTCCCAAGTCCCTGGTTTAAAAGCATGCACCACCACCACCGCTGATTTAACCATTTTAATAAATTAAACCCAAAAGTCTTCAGTCCAGCAAACATGGAGAGTCACAAATCTGTCTGATCACAGCCCAGACCAGACTAAAACTGAGATAGAATGGGGCCAAGCAACATCTTGTGTTTGGAGACTGAGGAGAAAGTGAAACACCTGGATGACAATTGGCTTCAACAGTTACAGTCAGTTGGTGAAACATGTCAATGGACTCAACTGTCTCTAGTTGGGATCATTGAATTCTTTCCTCTGTTCCCTAGCTGCATGAGGCCTACCTACCTAGGCCAGAGGGACCATCTCCTCCTATATTCATGCAAACCTAAAGAGTCTTTTTAAGGAAAGGGTGTAACAATGTACATTTAACCTTGGAGAGGTATGGCTCCTACTGGAAACTGTGCCTGATGGAGGATGAGCTTCCTTAGCAGGGAGCTGGACTAACCTTGAGTAGAAAGCAACCATGTGTCTATTATGCCAATATTATATTTCAACAATACAGAACTTGAGCCAAGGATACAGCAAAAGTCTAATTAAAAAGTCTAACAATTTATGCTACACACAGAAATCACATGTCAAGAGGTAATCGTGAATGGAAAATGTATCAATACATGTGGAATAAACAGTACACACTGTGACATCATCTGACTTCTAACTTTGAATAAAACTGCAATAAAGACTGTACTGAAGTGGGCAGTAGTGGCGGCACATACCTTTAAGCCCAGCACTTGGGATTTTGGGGAAGCCTGGTCTACAGAGTGAGTTCCAGGACAGCCAGGGCTACACAGAGAAAACCTATGGGGGGGAGGGGAGGGGCTGTACTGTCTGGAAAAGAATAAAGAGATCAACAGACCATGAGAGCCAACTTAGAAATAAAAACACAATAGAGTCAATGTGACAAGAGGCCAGAAAACCCAGGAAGGGTGGCCTTACTGACTTATGTGACTGCACCACCCTGGCATCTACAAGCAAATGTGTTAATGACACAGACTTTACGCCTCGCACAGAATTAAATGCAGACGGATCCCACACCTGAATGTTCAGTGCCAAGTGCAGACCTTCTGGAAGGCACGAGAGTGACCAGGGCTCTGCAAGTTAACAAATCTGCCATCCCTGACGACAGTAAAAACAGCGCATACCCTAGCCCTGAACAGTGAGTGACAAGCATGTTTCCACACAAAGGCTCACACGCCCCCATGCTCTGGGAAGGCGCAAACCCCA